>JANHOG010000186.1:0-22630 GCA_027627325.1 Phlebia brevispora
GGGCTGGCAAAGTGTACCGATGTCTGACTTGGCGCCGTCGAAGCCCAAGTCGCAGAGCAACAGCCTGCGGAAAAGCGTGGCAGCCGCGTAAAGAATCCACGTTACCCACAGCATCACTATAGACTTCCAGATTCTTTTCACATCGCTGGCTGCTTTGCAGACCTGAGTTTGTCGCTGTTGCACATTTTTTTATTTGTCATCCATATTGTACATGCCCATGCAATGCTTCAAGCCCGCTGTACCTGTACCGACTCATTCCGACACTGGTTGTACATTCCCTGCACTATCTGGCATCCTTCAGTCTTGGACAACTTGTCGGCATATTTATGCCACAAAAGGCTTGCTTCATACCAGTCCCGGCGATGTCACGTCATGACGAAAGCACCGCAAAATGCACTCATCATAATACTGAGTCCTCTACTGTATCCCAACACCAATGCAAGTATTTCGAATTGAATGGTTTGTTTATTATGAGAGCAACTTTGTACAGAGGCCTTACTATATAGTACATAATATAACGAGAAGATCCATATCTTAAGCGCAGTGGCAGGTGCGGTTGCAGCGGCTGCAGGAATTAGTACCCTTGCAGTTCAGATTAAAGTAATCTGTTCTCTCAACAATGGGAGTGTCAGTCCAAGACAGCAGGTATTTGAAGATTGTGCCAGGGCTGTCGAAGCTCTCCGCCCATCCGCCCCACGTACAGATGCTGCGAATTGGCCAGCGGAGCTCCATATGCAAGTACTGGCATCCTCCGCGCCAGAACGAGTGAGTGCCGTACAGGTGGGAATCTACTTCAATGTCGCAAAGGTTGTTGCGGAAACAGGCAAGGAACGATTCGCTGGACTATCAAATAGCGCACGTCCTAGAGGGCGAAAGCTGAGGTGACAGCGAGGTGGGCAGCGAGCTTTTGCTGCCCTCAAGAAACTGCAGGTCTCGTATGTGATGAGACCACGTATGAAGCTGTTCTAGAAAGAAGTGAAAATGAAAGGAATGCACGTGCCTCTGGCGCGTGACGCATGTCCATGTCCGATGTACGGACTTCAACTTTCAACACGCCCACTCAGCGGACATGATAAACGAGTCCCATTCCATCAACAAATCTCTCCAATTTCTTCCGCGCAAGGCCCTTCGTCATAGCATCGGCCACCTGATCACCAGTGGGACAGTACTCGAGGTCGATTTCGCCGTGTTTGTACTGTTCGTGAATGAAGTGGTAGCGCACGCCGATGTGCTTTGTGCATTCATGAAATTCTGCGTTCTTGACCAAAGCGATAGCGGATTGGTTGTCGATGAGAAGAGGGACCGAAAAGTCGTCTTTCATAACTTTGAGTTCAGCTAAGAACTCACGAAGCCATGTGGCTTCCTTGGTCGCATTTGAAGCTGCCATGTACTTAGCTTCCATGCTTGAGAGCGCAGTTGAGTGCTGCTTCTTGGATTGCCAGCTAATGGCACCTTCTGCGAGAGTGAATACATAGCCTGTGATCGAGTGATGGTCGTTGATGTCTGCGGCCCAGTCAGCATCGACGTAGCTGATGAGTTTGACATTTCGGTTGCGACCAGTGTATCGAAGGCAGTAGTTGGTTGTGCCGCGAACGTATCGGTAGATGCATTTGAGCGCTGTGACATGCACATGGCCTGGTCATGCTGCATACTGGCTGAGTGTCTCGACTGCGTAGGCGAGGTCTGGTCGAGTCCTGAGCATGAGGTACATGAGCGATTCCAGCATGCGTTGATATTTCTTGACATCGACATCGTCTTCAAGAGCAGCGAGTTTCTCGAGCTTTAGGTTTGACTCCATTGGAGTCGTCACCGGGCGGCAGTCTTCCATACTGTAGAGGCACAGAATGTGCTTCGCATACTGACGTTGCAAGACTGTGAGGGTGCGACTTCCACATTCACGCAGGATTTCCATGTTGATGATCCAGTGCACTTCACCGAGGTCGGTCATCTTGAAGATGTTCGAGAGCTTCTCCTTAGCCTCATTAATCACCTCTTGACTTTTCGAGATAAGGAGAATGTTGTCGACGTAGACAGTGATGATAAGTAGCTGTCCTTTGTCGTCAACCTTGTAGAACACGCCGTGGTCATAGCTCGAGCACTTGTAGCCCAGAATTTCGAGTTCAGCTTGCAGATGTTTATACCATTTGCAGCTTGCCTGCTTTAAGCTGTAAAGCGACTTGTGCAAACGCCACACTATCTCGTCGTCCAGATCGAATCCTGGTGGCCAGTTCATATAGATTTCTTTGTCGAGGTCGCCGTTGAGAAAGGCCAACTTGACGTCCATCTGATGAACTTCCATGTCGTGCTGAGCAGCGAAGGCAAGTAGTGCACAGATTGAAGTGAATTTGGATATGGGTGAGAATGTTTCTGTGTAGTCCATGCCTTCGATTTGAGTAAATCCATGTGCGACAAGTTGAGCCTTGTACTTGACGATCTCGCCATTGGGTCTACGCTTGATGACAAACACCCACTTGCAGTCAACAACCTTTCGAGCATCAGGTTTCAGGACTGCATCGAAGAGTTTTGCCTTGACAAATGCCTCCATTTCTGCAATACATGCAAGCTTCCATTGCGCAGCATCAGGTCTCGACATCGCCTCCTCATAGGTGAGTGGCGCTTCGTCAAGCGATGCAGCATGTTGCGCTGTGCGAGCCTGTTCTCCAGCATCCTGGTCACCTGTGGCTTCAGGTTCACTCGGAGTAGGTGTCGGTTCATCGTCTGAGTCCTCGGTGTTTGTCTGAAGGAGTTCATTTACCTCTTTTTCATTCTGAACACGCTCCGCTTCATCATGTCGATGCTGAATGCGCTCGGACCGACGTGGAGGGTCTCCCGTGATGTAGCGGCAATTACGCCGTCGACAAGGTGCTGGTGGCTCTTCAGCCTCAGGCTCTGAAGCTTCCAGTAGGCTTGGTGCTTCTGGAGCAGCAGCGGCAGTTCCTGGTACCTTGTGTGGCTCGATGTCCTGCAAAGCTGGAGCTGCTATGCTTGCCTGTGTTTTCGGCTCATTGAGACCAACAGTAGGTGCGGGCAGACGTGTAGAGTTGACAAAATCGAGTGGAGAAGATGGTTGGCGTGGTTCCTGTTCATCGCCTTCATCTTCATTGTCTGAATCAGAATGCTCTTGCAGTGATACATAGCTAAGAATGCTATCCTCATCGAAAATGACATTCCGAGATTCGAAGAAATGCTCACTCGAATGGTGCACGAGGCAGTAAGCCTTGCGATGCTTGGCATATCCTAAGAAAGTGCATTCCAGGGACTTCAGATCGAGCTTACGGTGCTTCTCGTCAGGGATATGGACATATGCTTTGCAGCTGAAAATGCGAAGATGAGCGGCATTTGGCTTGTTTCTGGTGAAGGCCTCGAATGGAGTAATGTTGTCAGGAAGTGCACGAGTGGAGATGCGGTTGACAATGTGTGTAGCGTAGAGTATCGTGTCACCCCAATATGAGAGTGGGAGGTCTGCGTTGCATAGCATCGATCTTGCCATCTCGACAAGTGTCCGGTTCATCTGTTCAGCCACGCCATTCTCCTGGGGACTGTAGGCGTTTGTCTTCTCGTGGTGTATCCCATTTTGGCAAAGGAAATCCTCAAATTCCTGGGATTCATACTCGCTGCCACCATCAGAGCGAAAATAGTTCATGCGCCTGCCAGTCTGCACCTCGGCATGGGCTTTGTATGTCTTGAACACCGCGAAAGTTTCAGCCTTGGTTTTTAGAAGTTGCACGTCAGTGTAGTGAGCCTTTCCATCGATGTGCGTAACAAAGTACTGGTGACTCGATCGCATTTGCATCTGCATGGGCCCACAGATGTCAGAGTACACACGGTGAAGCACACGTGGGTTTTCGACATCTGACTTCTTTGGTATCACCTTGCGTGCCTGCTTTCCCTTGAGACAGAGCTTGCAGATCATTTGGCGAGCACCACGCTTGACAAGAGCCATGCCCTTGACCATGCCCTTGCGTGCCATGCGAAGAATGTTGTCGATGCCCAGGTGTCCGAGGCGACAGTGCCAAGTGTGCTCGTCAGCCTTTGAGACTTGTCCCTTGAGTGCGTAGACTGATACATCGAAAAGAGATGTCGTTGACATTGCATGGGCGACATAAGCATGTAGAGAGGTCAGTGGTCATGTGGAGAGGATGTAGAGGCCGTTCGTGAGGTGTCCTATGCCAGCAACATCTCCGCGAGAGTCGACAATGTGGCAGGAGTCTGCATCAAACACGAAGTGGTATCCTTGCTGATCCAAGTGAGTGACTAAGAGGAGGTTTCCGTTGAGACCGGGAACATAGTAGACATTACGGAAAAGCGTATCACACACTTTCCCATTGCCGACGTCCATGCCTACAATCATCTGACCAACACTGACAGCGTGGATGGTGCGAGCGTCTCCGAGGTGGATGGGTATAGGAGCGGCCAGCCCTTGGTACGACGAGAACCAGCTGCGTTATGAGCTCATCGATGTAGAAGCACTGGAATTGATGACCCAAGTGTGCATGAGGTCTGCGTCCACAGCCGACGTGTGTGCCATGAAGAGCCATATGTAGTCGAGCTCTGGTTGGGCGACGGCGACTTTTGCGGTGAGTGTAGTGGACTTATCCTTCGAATTGTCCTTCGTCTCCTTAGCGGCGAGGTCAGCTTTGAGTTTCTGACAGTCCTTCTTGAGATGTCCACTTTTCTTGCAGTAATCGCACTTCTTCCTTTTCTTCTCCTCTCGACGAGTCTTCGACTTTGACTTCACCGGTGCCTTAGCATAGAGCGCGGTGAGTGAGCCATCGCATCGCGTCTTCTCCTCGGTGAGGATGGCGTTTATGATGGTGTCAGTGTCGAGTTTGTCAGTGGAGGACATGAGGATGATGCGGAGTACCGAATAAGATGAAGGAAGGGAGATAACCATGGCGACAGCAATGAGGGAGTCTTCGAGGGTCTGACCGAGTGACGAAAGGATGTAGCTCTTCTGGCGCATTGTGTTAAGTTGCGGCTCAAGCTGGGAGTCGTCGGATAGGGTGCTGCAGAAGAGCTCGCCGATGAGGAAGGCAATTGTTTGCTTACTTTTCCCCTTGTATCGAGCATGCAGCTTGTCCCATGCATCCTTTGCTGATTTGGCATAGAGAACGCCATTCAGTGGCTCGTCCTTCAACGTGAGTGTGATCTGCGCGTGGGCCTCCTTGTCATTGCGAAGAAACTCGGCTTAATCGTATGGCGCAGACAACCCAGGGTCGACTGCAGAGCCATTGACTTGACCCATCAAATCGTGCATTTCCAGGACTGTTTGGATGTGGTACTTCCACATCTGGAAGTTGGATCCATCATTCTCAAGCGACAGAATGTCGTAGAGATGACTCGACGGTTGGTGGGATTTGTTTAGAGGGTATATCATGGTCATTATGAGTGGTTATCGAATGAGTGTGTGAGCGACCGATTGGAAACAAGTGTAAACGTCAATTATTGAGTTAAGGCGGGGCCCATAACCTATTCAACTTCGTGCAGGGCGGTCGTCTGATAGACAGAAATAAAAGGAATGTCTCAGCGCACGTCCTAGAGGGCGAAAGCTAAATGTATTGTAGTACTATACCTGATAGACAGAAATAAAAGGAATGTCTACGAGTACTAATGAGATATAATGTCTGAAATAATACAACTGTTGCTCTCACCTCAGCGCATGTCCTAGAGAGCAAAAGCTGAGGTGACAGCAAGGTGGGCAGCGAGCTTTTGCTGCCTCCAAGAAACTGCGGGTCTCATATGTGGTGAGACTGCATATGGAGCTGTTCTAGAAAGAAGTGAAAATGAAAGGAATGCGCGCACCTCTGGCGCGCGACGCGTGTCCATGTCCGATGTACGGACTTCAACTTTCAACATTAATGTCAAATGGTGTATGTGTTTATTGGCCTCAGTTGCACAAAGTTTCTGTTGAACGCACAGTCGTATTTGTCGACAGTCCTACCATCGAAGGGGAGCTATCTCTGCAAATTTCACTTCTGGACGACTTCGACATTCCCCAATACAATCCCGAGACCAATCTGTATCTGAATGGTACGAAACACTACAGTCTTCAGCTTGGAGGAGATCGTGCTGGCACTCTCATAGGTTATTGCGACTCTGATGGAATGTCCATGGATGATCAGCATCCCATCGCCGCTTATGTCTTCATCATCGGCGGAGCCATCTCTTGGTTATCGAAACGCCAAGACATAGTATGCCTCTCAACCACCGAGGCTGAATATGTGGCACTCTCACACGCAGCCAAAGAAGCCGTATGATTGTCAAATCTCATCAATGAGATTCTACCCGGTCACCTTACACTCCCGATCAATATTCATTGTGACAATCAAGGAGCTATCACCCTATTAAAGGATGACCGATATCATGCAAGAACCAAGCACATTGATATATGTTTCTACTTCGTGCAGGAGAAGGTCGAGGACAATAAACTGGAAATTACGTATCTTCTCACTGATCAAATGGTTGTTGATCTGCTCACGAAAGCTATACCCGGTCTACAGCTCGTCAAGCTTGGCAAAGCTCTCAGGCTTACAGCAGATATAAACTGAGCACATTTTGCATTCTTAGTCGAAATGCCAATCCTTTGTGATCCATCGACTCCAATACTCGACGAGACCCCACTACCCGACTACAACGACTTACCCCCTCTCGAGGACATCCAAAACAACAAACAACCCTCGTCCTCACTGGTACAGTCCCCTTCGTCGTTGCGAACTCAACTGACGCAACACCCTTCACCGCCAACTGACTCTACCAGCCAGAATACCTAAACTGACTAGGGGTTCTCGCTGTCATTGTCCTCGCATGATGTTCACTGACCAGGCGCTCATTCTTTTCTGCATCTTCATGTTTTATCTCACAGTCCTCGGCATCGGCATCTTCTGGATTCTCAATTCATGGCACACTCAGTCTCTTCAGCAACACCGCAACGACATCAACCTCATCATCATGCACATCGAATGTGCCTACCATGACACCCATCCTCCTCCGCCAGCTTACAACAACGACAACGACAACGTCAATGCTGGTGCATGGAGAAATGTCCCCGACATTAACGGTGGATGGGGCAACATCAACGACGACAATGACATTCAACAGAGCTGGGGCACAGTCAATGTCACTGCAGCACCCTCCATCATCGGCGACTAATCAAGTGCACATAGTTGCACACTTGCGGAGGAGTGTTAAGTTTCACGTTTATATTTCATTGTCTGCAGTCTGATATCTATTAACTATGCCACAGTAACGTGCAGTAGGCGCAGTAGTTGTATTATGAATTGTATTATGTATACTCTTGGCTGTTTAGTATTTACTGTCTCGTCATGTGCCATGTTGACTCGTCATTCATATCTATAGGATCGTATAGCCTCTGTACTACAGTATTTATACTGGACTCTCTAGCTACCTGAATATATATCGCATTCATTGCCTTCGCCTCTTATTTGTTAGCTGGCTTAACAATGAAAGGGTCTATAGCATCTGTTGCTATATCTTTTACACGATCATGTGCTTACTGGAAAATATGATTAAATACAGACCATCTAGTGTATTGTATTGATATTGTATCCTAATGTAGTGCTATATAACATCACACAAGGGACTACAGATTGGCGACATATTTATTGTGTATTTTATTCCTAATCAAAGACTTTAATGCATTATATTTTTATTCTCCACCAGCACTGAATGTAGCTGCAAGCAGCGCTAAATCTGACGTTCACGTGCAAGATGCCATCAGAGAAAACCCCTGCCACCAATTGCACCTAATTGGCACACTTTTGACTCCAGTTTGTTGATTTTTCGAGCATTGGCTTGATTGAGTATGTGGTCAGTAAAATGAACACCAATTTTGATCCAAATGAGGTACATTTTAGACATAAATCTACAGTTGAATGTACACGGAATGCCAGTCACAGTAGCTACAGTTGAATGCATCTACCTAAGCTACACAATCTCGCAATCTATTCTACTCCTTTTCTATCTCCATCTTAGATGGCCCTCTTGAACCAACTCTAATAGACATCTTGCCACGGTGAAGATCGCTACAGAAAAGGTAAGGCTCAATGGCGGTCATGATAAGCTGCATTCGAAACTCACCAGACACGCTTATACACTCCATGCATGACACGGTGATACTTTGCCATGCTACTCTCCTTCATCACATTGAACTCTACCATTACATCAGAATAAAACTCCTCCGCAAGAGTTGTGTCATACTCCTGCAGTCCCAGATAAGCCCCAGATGCCCAGTCAGAAATTGAGAGCGCCACCTGTTGTAATTTCAGTGACATCACCACGGAAGCAACAATTGGCACGCACAGTTGCACATACGAGTCCGAGCATCGCCTCGGGAATCTCCAGTTCATCAGGCTTATCTCGTAGACTAGACTTGAACTTCATAGCAACACTCGAACTGATAGAGTCAGATCCATTGAAAAAATATGCCGCGAGGAGCTGTGCGAAGATATCATGTTTGAAAGGCTTCTTAAAGTCTGGGATTTTGCCCTAATATGGAACAACATCACATATTAGTTCCACTGTCATTGAAATAACATGGTCAACTCACTGCATCACTGGGGTAGATCCACTGACACAATGTAAGCAGGGAGGCAACGCGCAGTCCTGCTTTCCTTGCAACAAGGTTGTACTCACTCTGTACAAACCTGTTTGCAGTCTTCTTGAGATTGCCTCGAATGCTGCCCAAATGACTCTCCGCCTGGCATACACATCAGCCTTCAGTTCGGTGAAAAAGATCATACATACCACTGCATTCATCTGCACTCGAAACCTCTGGTCCTCTTCAAGATGCGCTGCAATGTCCGCAAAGCCAAGACTGCCCACAGTCTTGATAATGAGGACCAGTTGAGCAGCCGTGCATTCATCTGGTTTATAAAGTGCCTTTTCGGTCACCATCTTCTCAATGTATACCTGGATCAGCTTGTCCAGCACACGCCAGATTGCTGGTTGCTGGTCCTTGATATTAATCTTACCACGATTGCTCAGTATTACCCGTGTGCACTCTGAATATCTATATTCTCTCTCTGCCCACTGAGGGTGCGCAGTCTACAGGTTGTGCATGTGAGAATGTGTAGCATAAGATTGCAAGTAGCTTACTTATGAAGGATGACTCAGATGCAGCCCACGTGTGCTGCTGGCGATCGTCACTGTGACAGGTCCGCATGTCACCCTGCCAGTAGCTGTCATCATGGCGCAGCCCATCGCTATGATAGTCATCATCATGGCGAGTGTCCTCACGGCGTGGCCTATTATCGCAGTCAGTGTCTGCATGGTGCCGCCTGTCGTCGCGGTCAGCCTGAGCATCCTCGCGGTGCCACCTGTCATCGCAGTCAGCGTCCTCACAGTGCTGCCTGTCATCGCGGTCAGTGTTGTCATGGTGTTGCTTGTTGTGGGAGTTGTCTTCACTGCAGTATCGCTGGGAATAGGAATCCTCGCTGCGACGGTACTGCTCACCATTGCGATAGCCATCTTCGTAACTTGGATGGTGCAGGGCCCGCTCGCTCTTGTTGAGATAGCTGTCATCGTGATGCCATCTTTGATTGCAGTAACTGCCTTCATGATGTTGATCGTCGTACAAGCTGATATTGGTACGGTTGTCTGAATAATTGTCTTTTCGTGAGTCTTTGAAGTGAGGGCACTGAAATTAGAGGTACTGTGATGTCATTGTCACATCAGGCGGGATGTAGAATACAACTTACCTCAGCTTCAGCAGTTACCTGCCGGCAAGACTTGCCTTTGTCACGACCAGACTCTGAGTCAATGCCATGTTGATGCCACGAGTTCCTCTTGACATTGCGGCTGCGCTCTTCAGCATTGCCGTGACTGTGCCCAGGATGACCATCAGTTGGAACAGTTTTAGCTGGTAGGGTAATGCCAGCGACAGGGCCCAGGGGTAAGTTTCCGATCTTGGAGGACTATCGTATCGAGCCCCAGTCAGCTTCAAGACAATGCTGTTATGTGAGATCGAGAATATGACTTACCAGGACACTAGAGGCATCAGAGTGGTTATCATCTTCATTGCGATCTGCAGTGGGTGAGCGGTGGTGCTGATAGCCCTTTTCATCTGACAGTGTACTAGTAGTGGTGGTCGGTGGTGGGGCAGCGAAGGACGTCGTAAGCATGCTGAACCTGCTTCCTGTGCTGCTTCGATGACTATGTCAATGATCAATGACATCAGGAATCAGGGTGTCGATGTCATCTGTGTCATCATCTGCACGACTCCTACAGTCGTTATTAATCCACCGGGGCACCTAGGCATAAAGTATTCACAAGGATACAAAAAAGCGCTAGAAGGAAAGACGTACCTCGAGGTTCTTGTCAATACGGCCTGTGTCATCGGACTCTTCAGACGGCCTGTATGAGTCTCCATCTTCCTCATCGTCTTTGTCGCTGCTGCCACGACACATGTGCGACTCTTCATCTGAAAGCCAACTCTGAAGTTCAAGGTCGTCATCTGAACAGTCTTGGACATGGGGCTAACAAAGTGTTAGCACAGCTGTGATGTAGCGAAGTGGTCAACATGATACTCAAACCTTGCCAGCGTCCTTGCCAGTGGAAGTCTTTGAGGCTTGCTTGCGAGGCCGGCTGGCATTCTTCATGACAGATTTAGGTGATAACGGTTTACGTACAGAGCTTGCAAGGGGGCTGTCGTCAGACTTGTCATCATTGTGGTCATGGTTGAGTAGTGAGCGTGGGTGATTGGCATGGGTGGTAACTTCAAGAACTGAATAGAGAGTTAGTGAACCCACAAGAGTCAATATTTGCAAGATCGCTTACTGTGTTTAATATTCTTTGACACGTTGGACATCGCATCTGCACCAATGCTATCACGACCATGGCTAGAATAAATGTGTTTGTCCCACTTACCTTTCTTTTTGCGTGGTTTTTTTGGCTTTTTGCCAATTTCTCCCTCTTATTCGACTTCGGCCTCAGGGACGGTCTGTGATATGGTGCATTTACGTGTCAGTGCATTCTATTCTGCACGGAGTTAGGCCGCAGACTCTGGATAGTAGCAAGTAGAACGATCGACTGTACCTCGAATTTTGTTGCCCGCTTGCATCTTGGATAGCCATGGACCTACGGCTATAGATGCTGTGTTATCCATGCAAATGTCAGAGGTGAGATAACAAAATCACACCGAGGATGCGCTCTGCATCTTCTTGCTGACTTTTCTCTTCCTCTTCGCAGTGTCGCACATGCATTTCGGCAGCTTTCCACTGAGTCGTCTGCAGCTCTAGCAGTTTGTCGGCAGCCTGCGCAGAGGGTCCTTGCAGTGTGCAGCTGGAAGCCCCACGTTTAGGCCTTGTCATCACAGAAATGTGTGAGGGAAAGAGGCTTGCACAAGGAAGAGCCATTCGCCAGAGAAAGGGGACAAGTGGGGATTTCCAAAATGAGTGTGTGCTAGCCCAGTGTGACTCACTTTTGCAGCAGTCACATTGAATTCCATTCACGCAGTCACACATCAAATCCTAAGGCTTTCGAGTGCAATGCTTTCAAGCTCCTCGCATCCAGTCCTGCTTCATACACCCAACAGTGTACTCGCTAGACATCATGGTCCTATGCACTGGTTGCTTCACGGATTTTGTGCCGGCAGCCTTCGCTTGACATGCGACCATGACGCAGAATCCAGCCTGCATTGCAGCTCATCAATATCAGTATTCAAACCAACAACTACCACACTCGCCTGCGGCTGCTCCTGACGATGTTTCCATGGCAGACGCCAATGAGAATATCTTAGACATCCTTGGTTTCCATGAAAACAATGCTGACGACACTTCGAAGAATCCACCGCAACTCATCAAGGATTACTTCGGCACACATTACATGGAAGACGAGCTCAGACTCGAGAATGATGGCGCCGAAAGCAATGAAGAGGACGACGATGACGACACGGATGTATGAGCAGAGCCAAATTTACCAGAAGACTCAGATTCCAGTAAATGGGATGGTTCAGATGATGGGGAAGTCTCACTGAATGAGATGGATGAGCCCGGCTGAGAGGTGCCAGTGGCTCCAGTCGCAGGCGAAGATGTAGAACTCAGACCTGTTGAAGACTCAGAGGATGAGAGAGTGGATGGCATGAATGGTGTGCAGGGTATAGAGCCTGAACATGCAGAGGCTGAGGGTGACGTACCTCAGAGACCTGAAACTTGCGAGGAAGCGCAATGCACACGCATCGAGAATGCTCTTCAGCAACAAGTGCATGTGGAGCGTTTTCCTTCAGACGTTGCAGGGCAACCCATTCCACATGTTTTCAGTGCTCCGCGAGCTGGATACGCAGACTATGGGGCTCGTGTGCCTCGCGTGGGACCTGCGGACAACATATATGCTCCGTTTTGAAGCGAGCTCGACTGGAAGGTCACTCGCTGGGCTAAGCTGCGCAGACCTGGCTCCATGGCAGTGTCTGAACTGCTCGAGATTCCAGGGGTATGTATCTTTCTTACCCATGCAATGCACAGTTTGCTGACCTGTTTGCAGCTGCAAGACAAGTTAGAATTATTATACAAGAACACACGCGAACTGAACAAGCTAGTAGATGCCTTACTGACCACGAGGCCTAAATTTATGTGTAATGAGATTGTGGTTGCAGACGAGGCCTTCGATGTGTACATGCGCAATGTAGTGGAGTGTCTGAAAGCGCTATTTGGGGACGCAGAGTTCGCGCAGTATCTCGTCTTCTTGCCTGAGCGACATTATGCTGACACTGATCAGACGGTGTGGCTGTACTATGACATGCACACCGGCAAGTGGTGGTGGGCCGTCCAGGTGAGTCGCACATAGTTTAACGATCTGATAGATCTGCCATGAGGCTAACGCACCAGCAAATCAGAAAGTGGTTGAGGAAAAGACTCCTGGGGCCACGATTATGCCCATCATTATCTCCTCAGACAAGACCCAAGTGACGCTGTTTCGTAACAAGACTGCATACCCTGTGTATCTTACCATTAGAAACTTGCCAAAAGACATCCGTGGTCACCCTTCACAGCGCGGCCAGATTCTGATTGCTTACCTTCTGACAAGTAAACTTGACCACATCACCAATAAAGCAGCACACCGTCAGACACTCACCAACCTCTTCCATGCGTGCATGGAATGTGTATTTGAGCCTCTCAAGACCTTGGGCCAGACAGGTCTTCCGATGACTTCAGGCGATGGTATCACACGCCGCATCCATCTCATCTTTGCGGCATATGTTGGAGATTACCCGGAGCAGTTGCTAGTGACTGGGGTCAAGACAGGGCTGTGCACTGTATGTGCAGTTCCTCATGATGAGCTGGGAGACTTTGATGCTACATATCCATGGCACAATATACACGACGTTCGCACAGTCCTAGCAATAGCTGATGGCCCAGGTCCACCCTCGGACTATGTGAATGCATGCTGCGCACAGGGTATGAAGCCAATATACCATCCGTTCTGGATGAATCTCCCTTACTCCAACATCTTCCTGTCAATTACCCCTGACATTCTTCATCAGATACTTCAAGGCTTCATGAAACATCTCATCGCATGGATCAAGATGGCCTGCAACGCTGCGGAGATCGACGCGCGCTGCCGACAACTCCCACCGAATCATAATGTGCACCTATTCCTCAAAGGCATCACTCCCCTTAGCCAGCTCACAGGTCAGAAACATGCTGACATCTGCCGCATTCTTCTGGGTATCATTATCGACCTTCCACTTCCGAATAACATCCCATCTGCTCTCTTGGTGTGCGCCGTGCGCGTCATGCTTGACTTCATTTATCTCGCTCAATATCTCATACATTCTGACGACAGCTTGCAGGCACTCGACAATGCCCTACGCCACTTCCACGAGAACAAATATATTTTCGTGGATATGGGTGTTCATCAAGACTTCAATATTCCCAAGCTACACTACTGCTCGAAGCATTGGCACCAACAAGTAGAGTTTTTCGGGATCGCGGACAACTTCAATACCGAATTCACAGAATGCTTACATATCGATTTCGCGAAGGAAGCCTATCGTGCGACAAATAAGAAGAACGAATATTCACAAATGACGCTATGGCTCGAGTGCAAGGAGAAGGTATTGCAGCACGATCGGTACATAACCTGAGAGCTCGAGGGCCGCCCACCCCTTTCCGTGCTCAATCCGCTGCATCGGCATCACACTAGCCACATCAAAATGCCCAAAAATCCTTCAACAAAGGCGCAGGTCTCATTCAAGCAGCTCGGTACCCATTACGGCGCAACACAATTTCGCAGCTGCCTCGCAGAATTTGTTGCTCAACGAAAGCACCTGGACGCTCGTCCAGCAGCACTCCGAGAGCATGCAGCGCTACAGCGAATACATTTTCACAAAGTGCAGGTTTATCACAAAGCCAGGTTTTGAGAACGCGATTTCACCTTGTATCGCCATTCATCAGATCAATATGATGTTATTCATGCAAGGCCGGCTCGGTACAATAAGCACGGCCATGAGACGGCCCCAGGTCGCTTCGACATGGCGTTGATCAATGATGGAACAGGTGGTGCAGTTGGAATCAAAGGTACAAAATTCTGGCAAAATCTGAGCATGCAGGCTAATTATTCTCACAGGGTATCGTGTCGGATGTGTGCGCGTCATCTTTTCAATTCCAAGATGTGAGCTACCCTCGCTTTCTACACCAGATGAGATGGATTCTGTCCCGGAGCATTTGGCCTACATCGAATGGTTCACGCCATTCAGACATCCTGATGTAGATCACGGTATGTATCAAATATCCCCTTCGATACGGAATGATGCACGTGAAAGCTCCATCATTCCTTTGTCACAAATTCATCGTAGCATACACATTTTCCTTAAGTACAGTGCTCAGGCACCTCAGATGTGGATGAGCGCCAATGTCCTTGATGAATGTCGTCACTTCTTTGCTAACTCTTTCGGAGACCGTCACATGTATGGTATTCTGTTCTAGCTACAAACAATCATTTTTGAAGTTGTATATATAGGAGAGTCGAAAGGCAAGCCTGCAACGGATTGGTGAGATTAGTCGTGTTGGACATGCGCTTCTTCCAGAAAATGTGTAGTCAGTTTGTGCAGCCGTGCATAGTCAGTCAGGCACCTCTGTAGTCAGCTAAGTGTGTGTCGGTGGGACCTTGGAGTGCAGGGCAGGGGCGGTGGGCAGACGAGTTCAGTGGCGATCTCACGAAGGAACGTGCAGGAAACATGTATTTTATTTCTGTTTGGTACAAAAAATACTAAGCGTCGAAATTAATCACTCCCTTTTGATGCCAACAAGTGAAGGAAGCGAGGAAATTGCAATGTGCAAGGTGGTTGTGTGAGCCGCACACTGACTACGGAGGCACCGGTAGTGACTACAAATCTCCCAGAGCGTTGAGGTTTCGTCGCGAGTTTTGGCGGATGCGCCCGCCAAAATTGACCTCCTCAGAAACTCCTTTCACGCAGGGAAATGCGTAGTCACTGCCGGCGCGTTCGTAGTCACTCAAGCGAGGCTGGCCATCACCGCGCACACTGTGATGTCCGGCCGTACTTTCCTGTTTTGGTAATTCCATCATTTTCTTCCGCTCCAGCTCTTTCAGCTGAACTTGTGGTTCAATTCGTGTTTCTGCCTCTTCAACAAGACAAACAAATGCAAAAAAAAATTCCCATTGATGTACATGTATTATGAAATCTATGGTGTATTAAAAATTTCATTTTTATGGCGCTGCGACTGATACTACGCCTCCGAGACACAGTACTTCTCAACTTAGGGGTATTGTGAGTCCTGCCTCGCTCGCGTGGCTTCAGCTTACCTCAGCGCACGGCATCCGCCGTGTGACTACGAATTTCGTCTTCAGAAACTCTGCGTCGTCCGATTAGATTAGATTCGGCGCTTTTGGCGCTGAGGGTTTTCCCTGATCGGCGGCGCGATCCGTGCAATCTAAACGGATTTTTCCCGATGCTCTCTCAAGCTGAAGGCTTGGACCTCTAACCTCAGGTCTTATCACTCTCTTCGTGTAGTGAAGTGGCAACGTCAGTATTCAATAGGTTTGGATCCTGTTCGCACTTGTTGGCATCCTGATTTTTCTTATTTACTCACATCTCTCATATTTTCCAGACATCACGCCGTTAGCATATGGACGGGATTGCCAGTGCTACTAGAGCTGGCGCGAATGTTGGAATCGCTCCGTCTAGGAAGTTTGTCAAAGAAACTCCCTCTTATGAGAGTAATCGCAAAAAATATACGTCCAAACCTTTGCCGGTATGGAACCCTTTTTTCGTATTACGAAATCACCGTGACAGCTCTTGCAGGAGAGGGCCGGGTATGTAAATCAGCACGTTACGCCCTTACGTTCACGGCGGACAACGAAGGATTTCGAGATGGCACGGTCCCTAACGCAGAATAACCAAAGTATAAAGATGGACTGTTATGGGAACCTCTTACCAACGGTACGCGTATACTGGTTTTCGATTGCCCCGTAGTAAACTTTCCATACCAGGCTTCTTTACATGGTGGACGTTCGAGCAGTATACATGAACACCCCGAAGTTCGTGTTACAACGGTGTGTTATTTGTGTCTATGCATCACACGTGCAGTACCTGACCCGGTTGAAATAGGAAGTTCGTCCGCTCTCGGTTGATGGAAATACTGCGACAGCCTCAAAGGCGCATGCTGTGAAGGGAGCTTGTGACATTAAGGTGCGTCTTTTAGTCGATAGACTCAGCCTGTCAAGCTCACAATGCCACCAGATACACACGAGCGCGAGCTCTGCAGATTCCAGAGCTAGCGCAATAAGCCGAATTATCCTCTTGTTATCTGGCATTGCTCTTTGGCTCGTGCGCGAAACCATACAAACATTTGCAGGCGCTCTCGTCTCCGCGATCTTTGGAAGCATAATATTACGAGCCGCCTGCTTTCAGGATGATGTCCTTGGTCTTTTGTGTGGCTACGCAGCTGCGAGGACAGTGCTTGGATCCTCTTGTAACTATCCGAACGTTACACTAGCGGAAACAAATTGGGCAACTTATTCCGCCGGGGCAAGAATTGTGAACACCTTTACGTCCCCGACCCATGTGATACAAGATCGCGTCGACGTTGCGTTTGTCAGGCGATTGCTGAAACGCCCTATTCCGCAGCCATTGCCACCCGACACTATTCTACGACAACATCATCTCATTGGAGATTGCTGGCCTATGTCAGGGACGTCAGGACATATCGGGATCGCTCTTGCACAGCCATTGCATGTCACCAATGTGACAATACTTCATCTAACTGGCGGTACAGATGATGCAGGTTCGGCACCGCGCTCTGCCATTCTATGGGGCATATCGAGCAGGCCGCTGCAGCAACATTTCGATCACCATATCTCTTCGCCTCTGCAGGCTCAGCTGACAATGGTACTGGATCCTCGAACCGTAGTTCCCCTTGCTAAAGTTTTCTACGACATACATACCCGACTGTCATCGCAATGGTTTATCGCTACGGGGTGTGAGCCGATCGAGGTGAGCACGGTGATCTTTGAAGTTCTCGATAATTGGGGTGAGAGTAGTTTTACGTGCCTTTACGGATTATACATACATGGAGATCATGAGTAGTTGTCCACTTGCAGTGTTCTATGAGGGCCTGTAGATATGCGATGGTTGATAGCCATCGAAGAAGAGCAAATGCATGTTTTTGTACCCGAGTGTGAGCACAATCTGCTATCAACCATCCGATGATGTGTACACTTGGGGAACTGTGACCAGACTGCCAATATATGCTTCCCCGGGGATTTGGGGACATACTGATAGAGTATTTCCGGTCATTTTTGTAGAGAACGCCGCAGCTGATCGCAGTCCGGACTCCACACATATGCCTGGAAGGATGGAGATTTTCAGCCACCGCAATCAGGAACTCTGCTCCTTCGGTGATATTGAGATACATGCTTGAGACACCAACTTTCTCAAAGCCGATTTCCTCTTTAAGCTACATGCACAGCTCATCAGCGAAGGCGTATGGTTTGAGTTCAGCGAGGAGCGGAACCGTAACGCAGGGCGCTTGCTCAAACTTCTGGACAGCCACATTACTGTCCCACTGGCTCAGGGCACCACCCCTCACACGCGACAGCAGCATCTCACACTAGGTTATTTGCCGTTTCAATTCGTAGCTCCCGTACCCTTGGATATCTCAATGCGGAAGACTTGAAATTGCCCCATGGCCTTCAGAGGGTTCACGCTGAAGAGACGGTTTAGTCATCTCTGTTTCAACCGTCCACATTCTTCAGAAATCAGAGTTATCAGGACCCGAACTCGATGGATGCATCATCCTTGTAGTATGAGTAAGTGTCCATAACGATCCAGGCAATGAAGGATCGAGGTAAGTACGGCGCATTCCTTGTAGGTCTAAATTCACGGACGCATGGTCTCCCCCATCCTCATAGGCGTTAGTCGAACATCTGAAAACGACAGTGAAAACAAAACAGGCAAAATGAGTGGGTTATCTATCATAGTTTGTTGCACTTATATAGTTTCTCGTGACGGAATAATGACCATGATGGACGCAAGAGGTGAGTATTCTACGTTTTCCACTTGAAGGGCGGCACCAATCTTGAGCGACGTTGGCATTCGTCGAGGAGACTAGGTCACTCAG
Organism: Phlebia brevispora; assembly: GCA_027627325.1. NCBI lineage: Eukaryota > Fungi > Basidiomycota > Agaricomycetes > Polyporales > Meruliaceae > Phlebicolorata > Phlebicolorata brevispora. The sequence continues at coordinate 18,594 of JANHOG010000186.1, forward strand.
GCGACCTGCCTTGGAGTCTTCATATAGTCATATAGATCGTGCATATCTGCCGCTGCATCTAATAGTTCCCAGGCATCCAGAGACTGTGAGTTGTTCGTCCTGTAGCAGCATCTGTGCACGCGCCTTGAAGCGGAGAGCACGAGACATGCGGGCGTCTCATGAGCGTGATATTGCTCGCTGATTCCCTGAGCCACTCAACGCCATCCCGCTCACTTCTTTATTTTCGTTCAGGATTCCTTTACCTCCTCGCATTCCATCAGAGATTATGTCTTTCTGGCAGTTATTTCGTAGCGATAAGACAGAAATGGACGATGAATCACGCACAGATAGGGCCATTGCGGGCGCATCTCCCACTGCTCAAGTCTCTGGTAAGTATCTGTGGATTACCTCGAAGAGAAACATGTTCGTACTGAACTGTCAGATAAATACAACATGCCTGGAGGATTTCACCTTGATCACGGGGATTTTTCCAAACCGCTGGAGGTGCAAGCAGGCAAAGGCTCGTCTGACGCGATCCAGCCTATGGACATTGACGTTATCGGATTTTCGTCGTTTGAATCTGACCCGTCAACTAAGGGAAAGGCTCAGAGCACGAATAAATCGGTGTCCAGCGAACTCACCAATCCAGGCAGTGAGTCCCGCGGGTCTCAGCTTGAATGGGGAGGGTTCGATCTCGTCGCGAATCAAGGCATGTCGTCCGTAAGTAAAGATACCTATCCACATGCTAGCGCATCTCATCCGTCCCAGTTTCAAGGAATATCTGAGTCATCATCGCATTCGGAATCTTGGCGCGGTTTTGATCTGCTTGGCCATCACGACGCGTCTGCAACACCAGTCCGCACAACTCAGCCTCCCCAGCTTCTAGGGTATCACAAAACCTTTACTCACCTGCTTGTGTGTTGCGTAAAAGCAGGGGACAAGAGTTAAGCTGAGTGTGAGAGGGTAATGCGTGACAAGAATCAACAAAGACGTTGTTGAGCCTGAGTCTCTTGGGCTCAGGCAGGCCTCCTTATATACATGTGAGGTAAGACCCTAGACACTCCTAATATCTAAGATGTCCTACGCTGAGTAATAATGTAAGCTATCCCCATGGGGCAATGGCGTGCTGAGGTCATCGCCGAGGTAGCCTTTGACCAATAGCGTAACACCTAGCGATGCCATAATTATGGTGTAATTATGGTGCGATCTAACCAGGCTGGTACGGACTCTATCTAGACTATTCCAGGACCTTCTGTGCTATTCTAAGATGTTCTACATCGTTCTACACTACGTCTAGAGCTACTATGGACCTGTGCATGTGATCTACTGCCGCATTAGGCACTTCCTTGATTAGATAACCATGTGGCACTGATGATCTACATCTTATCTTGTGAAGATAAGATAATCTAGGCAGATAAGCGCTGTATGTGGGCGCTTTGATGGAAATCTGTGACAGTGACGCCAGAATCTGCAGCTTTTCGGACGTAGCAATCCACAAAACCTGGGCTACATTGCCATCTGCTACCGCAGGGCCGGTTCCCGTCTTCTCGTCATAATAGAAAACTCCACTGGCCGTTGTCGTGTACGACCGATTACCAATGAAGCGCATTATGCGGGCCATTACCTCTTTTGATCCGGGAAAAACGTCATGGCCAGTACTACCAGATGCGATCTTAAGTCTGGGTGTCTTGATGTTCAGAGACGCGGTGACGGGAGTAGATGGCGCAGCGCGAACTGTTGAGAGCACCGGCTTGGAGGGAAGAGCAACGAGCGAATCGGATCCTTGGAGTACAGATGGGCTCCTCTTCGTGTCAGGAACCGTCGCAATCTTCGTGTCAGGAACCGTCGCAACATCTGCCGTGGCCATCTTGCTGGCATGGTCTTGGTGGGTGCTCTTCATCATTGTTGCATGACTTATTTCAGCCTGAGTCTGTACGGCTTCGAACGGCTGTTGTTCCGCCTCCAATACCTCCGACGACCTGCGCAGAATAATGCATGATCGTAGGCGCTTTCATAAGATAAGCTGCACATACTTCTCACAGTCCACATTTTCGTAGTCCACAGAGAGAGGAGCTAAAAAGGGTGTTCATTTGTGTGTCAAAGAATTCCCAAACTTCAGCGTACCAATAAAATTCCCACAGACGTGAACCGTACTGAGTGCAATTGAACATGAATTCGGTTTGAGAAGACAAGACAAACTCACTGAGAACCTCGCGCCTGGAGCATATATTCACCTGTGGCGGGTAGGACCAACTCACAAGCATGCTGTTCAATCTAGGCAGGAGAAGTAGTCGGGATTAGTAAAAGCCACAAAGGACGTAAACAGCAAGTAAACCTTTCCCGGAATCAACGTGCATAACGTTACGGTCTTAGGCGGGATGGAAGAGATAATTAGTTCCACTACAGTGCGTGCATGCACCCATTCTTGGACCTCTCTTCCGAGAGCAATATTCTTGATGAGAACGTCCGAGTCTGCAACATCTATTTCCGGCATGCATTTGGTAGAGCCGGGCTCTAATTCGAGGGCCCTGCGAGGTTGGCACTTATATCAGCACCCCGATGTGAGAAAAGCAAAATTAAACAGCGGCACACCACAAATCTATCACGCTTTGCATCATATGGAAAGGGGCGAAATGGACGAGCGACCAATAATGGTATGACTTGAAAGAGATGGAATGAGGGAGGAGTGGTGGTTGAACTGGTTGGTCCAAGCTTTGCCCTGAACAGAGCATCCTCGGAACCAACGCGGCCCGGTGTCACGATCGGTGTTGTCCTATTTATTTGAGATGCTTTGACCACCTTTGAAGCTCTCCTATCTCTCCTCGAGTAACATGTCTGCGCAGGAGAGAACCCTGTCCGCCGCAGAGTGACGCGCTTGCTTCTCAATTCAAGCCGACCAGTGTATCTGTCTCCCATCGGTGCGATCATCAGCAAGAGCAACTAACCTTCAAGAGGAGCACGTTCTCCAGATGAGATCGGTGGCGACCCAGGGATGGGTGAGGCTAGTTCAGAACCGTGTCTAAGCTGACTGAGACTAACTAATTTATGAGACCCAGGCCAATGTACAACCCGGGAACGTAACGGAGCAAGCAGACGCGGACGGTGCTGAAACACCATCGAGGCTTCAAACATACCCTGTCAGCATCTTAAGTCTTTCTACCGATTGGCACGTACTGACTATGGCTTTTCAGTTCCTCCGAGTCCGACGAAGGAAGATTAAAAACGATGCGCGCTTCGTTCATTGGTATCAGTCGGCGGGTTCGACTCCTTTGCAACGACCTGGGAACCTCGATCCAGCAGTCACTCATGAGACCGCTACGATCTATATGCATCAGGTATTGGGGAATACCCAGAAGGAGGAGCTGCAGATTTGGATCTGGAAGGCGATGGCTGGTGGCACAGAGCTTGGTTGGCATACAGTTTCCCTGTTGGAAGAAGAGAGACATCCGGCCGCCGCTCATCTAGTGCTCTCCGTCAACAATAAGTTGCAACCAACCTGGGTGGTTCCAAACACGGCCAGATGATACAGAGTCCACGTAAACGTTGTCTACATTGACTCTGAAGAAGATGTGGCAGCAGGACTAGATGAACCGGGTTCCCAAGCGTCAGGGTAGGACGAAGAGGACAGAGAATGATTTGGTCTCATCTAGTAGAAAGCAGTTACTGTTGAAAGCAGAGTCAGTACTCCCGTACAACTATAGGTGGTGTGACTTGCGTTGTCTCAACTTGCTCATGCACAGAGATAATCTCGACCGACAGATGAGAGTGGTATATCCTTGTGACCTTTACAGTAGCAACGAAGATGTTATTGCCACAGCTTCATCCTCACTCCGCCGGAAGGTCACGGTCAATACACTTGCAGTCACCTCTCGTGTGTCGCCCCCAATCCTCCGATTGTCAGGCGTATGCACCTGCGTGGGGTAGTCTCTATTCAGCTACGCCTAGGAACGCCCTGAATCCCTGTGATAATCGTATCATCCTTAGAGCAGATTCGGGGTGTGGTAATGGCGAGTATTGGAGACTCAAGCTTCGAGATTAGATCGAGTGCTGGTCGCTGA
>JANHOG010000187.1:0-22626 GCA_027627325.1 Phlebia brevispora
GAGACTGCGAGGGGGTGTGCGAGGACTTTTTGTCCTTCTTGCGGTGAACTGAACCCCACTGCTCGGCATGACCTGTTTACGTATGGGTCACGGTAATGCGCAAATCATAACCTGCAGACTGACCTTCACTAATTCTCGCAGCTGCAAGCTCAACATCGCCACTCGTCTCAATCAAGACCGACTGAAGGTCTGCAGGAGATAGAATTAAGCGTCAAATTGGTGTCGTATGCACCTGCCACGATGTACCTTCGTTGGACCATGTCTCGAATAGTTCTTTGAGCTGCTGGACCTCGTTACGATACTTTTCAGGAGCTGCCTCCGCTGTGGTTTGTGGTCTGCGGAATGAGGACGAATTGTACATTTTTTGGACGGGACTTCTGCTTCAACTGCAAAACCGTGACGGAGGAATGAAAGGAAGTTGATATTTTGCTGACAAGCCCTTGTCTGGTAAAAATCATGCCCGGACAGTGCCGATGCCGGCCGGAGCTTAATTCATGATCAATATAACTCCGGATACTCTTACAAACACGGGCCGAAACGTAGCCTTTCTCCTCCGCATTGTTACATTGCTTTAATTATGATAAGGGGTTACAGGACAGAAAACACGCGAGTTTATGGAGGGCACTGCTCTTGAAGCCGTCGTCGTTGCTATCACCGTTGTCGACGAACTTGCCGGCACCGCCAACTCTTTCATCAACTGCATCGTTCTCTGTGCCAGCCACGCTTTGTTTCATATTTATCTTTTGCTTCCTTTACTCTTGTACATCTGCAACTTTGGCAGCCGTCCGATTCTGCGCTTTGATGCACAGCTCAGGTCTCCCAAATCTTCCACACCAAATGCAGTCCAAACGGCCACCGAATCTATCCTTGCAAATAGCAAAGCGGCCTGTGACGAGGACTATCATCGAGTTGCAGACGCCAGTCGACAATGTCGACGAGGAGGATGGATATCATTCTTCTTCATCTTCCGGCTCTTCAGCATCTCAACCTAACTATGCTCTCGACGGTCATCGAGATCACGATTTCGATTCTGAGGACCTTTCTGAAGACCTTGCCGTACTCGACCAGCTCCGTCGAAACGTTCACAAAAACCTTCGTCTCCGTCCACTACGGTCCGCCTCGGGAACAGTACGTACCCAACAGACACAAAGGCCACCACTGTCATCTTCACAGCCTTCAGATATGCCTCTCAACGTCGTAACAGACCTCCCGCAGCAGCGTAGCCCTAGCCCCGACTCCGCCTTCAGCCCGGCGAGCGCGTATTACACACCTTTGACGGAATTCCGGGCTACGCCTCTCAGTGCGTTTCATCACAGTCGATATCCATCTGTCGATGTGGCTACGCGCAACTCACAGCCGCAAGCTACGCAATCAGCACCTGCTCCCTCGCACGGTACGGGTACCAGCCCCGCCCTCCTTCTGGCGCGACTTTCCGCCCCTACGCGTCCGTTGCTGATCGATACCAGACCCGTCCAATCGTTCACGAATTCACATCTCAAGGGCAGTGTCAATGTAGCGATACCTTCTCTCATTCTCAAACGTTCGCGTAAGCCTGCCGGTGCATTCCAAACACTGGACGCACTTCGGCAATTTATCACAACGGAAGGCGGAAAACGGCACTGGGATGAACTCCTCTCTGGGCACGACTGGGATGGCGACGTCATTGTGTTTGATGAAACAATGAGCGAGAAAGATCGCGATGCCTCTCAAGCTACAGCTTGGTCCATCATAGATGTTGTAGCGCCATTGCTGTCCCACGGGGGTGTTGATTTTCTGGAAGGCGGTTTTGCTGCAGCGCGTCAGCATCCCTATATGTCGCAGTTACTCCTGTCGAGTTCAAGTTCGGAAGAGCGTGGGCAAGATTCCTCCACAGACGACGAGAAGACACCGCCTCTCGCCAACGCCACTGGGGCTAAAAAACCACCAGGCGGGCTGTTCCAGCTCGACACAACTTCCGCACTACGCTCAAAGGTATTACCCGAAATCGAGCGTCCTGCACCATCTCCTCGACCCGTCATGCCCTCTGCCATTCAATCATGGAACATCATCGACGACTATTCTTCTCCTTCTCCTGCACCTTCTTCTACTGTCTTCAGCAGACCACAACCCCCTCGCAGGCCGAGTATACCCACTTTACGCCGAATCGATACAGATCGGCCTTCAACTTCTCTGCATAAACTTCAAGTCCCCCGTATGCCACCGAGAGCGAATACCCTTGCTGCACCTCCCGTAAATGGTGTCGGTGAATCGATCCGACACCGCTCTCGCTCTCCTTCACACTTAAATCTCCTCCAATCGAACCATTCACCACCTCCTTCCGCTCGCCTATTATCGGTTGGCCCAATTACACCATCTCGTGACCATCTCTCTCCACCTTCTCCTAACATGGGTTCGGTTCCTCTGACTCCACGGTCCCCTCGCACTCCTCAACCTTTCTCTCCTCCTACCCCTCGACCTGATTTTGACCAGCCACCATCAACAGAGGAGCCCTATCCCGAATTCACGATATCTACTATACTTCCCAATTTCCTATACCTCGGTCCAGAGCTCACTTCCGAGGGTCAAGTAGAGTCTTTACTCTCCTTGGGTGTGAGACGGATAGTGAATATCGCAGCGGAGTGCGACGACGATCATGGTCTGCGGTTACGTGATCGCTTTGAGCGTTATGTTCACATACCAATGCGTGATAATATCGAAGAGGATAATATTACGCGTGGTGTGCGTGAGGTCTGTGCAATCCTCGGTAAGTCTAGGCTTTCTCGTGTCGGTAAATATATTGATCCTGTGGCTGTACAGACGACGCTCGTCTGCACTCTTCCCCCACGTACGTCCATTGTAAGGCAGGAAAGTCGCGATCAGTGACCGCCGTAATGGCGTATCTCATCCATGCCAACCACTGGACGCTGTCCCAAGCTTACACTTTCGTCCTTGAGCGCCGGAAGGGGATATCCCCAAACATCGGGTTCGTGTCAGAACTAATGACATTCGAGGAGCAGGAACTCGGTGGGAAGTCCGTTGGCGTAGTGAAAATGTCACCCCAAGAGACGGAGGGCGAGTCGCAAAGCGCCGGAGGCGCAGCGATGGCACCCAACTATCAGGTTGCGCTGGGTGGGCGACGGCCGCCTCATTTGCGCGAGAGTTTGCCGCCTGCGTTTACATCACAGCATTCATTCACTCTTGTTCCGACCCTTGGCCACGGCGACGTCGCGCAGCTTGGTGATTCCCAACAAGAATTGGAGATCAAGGATTCGGAGGGTAGATATCGGCATGCCCGCCGCGCACCCGTTGATGAAGCGACCTTGCAGCCTCTTAGAAGAGTCAGCAAGGCAGGACTAGAAAGTGCTATTAACATTTAGCTTCTTTTCGTTGTTTCTCTTTTGGGGTCTTATTGTATCATGTGGACTGTCGCTTTGCTCTGCCGCTCTGAATCATTTGTGTATACATGGATACCCAGTAGTCCTCTGTCACTCTTTCGTTCCGCCCCTATTTTCCAATTGTAGCAAATTCACCAGCTCGTCTTATCAGTCAGTGAAAGCCAGAGCACGTAACACCCAATATACATCGTGGCTGCGTCACATACGGAGAGTTGGAGACATCAGAACGGTGAAGACTTGGGTCAGCCATTTCATGCGACATCTACCACGGTATCGGTTGAATCGTCTGATGCGCATATAGACAATATCAGTCCGCCGCCCGCAATTGTTGATCTTCGGTCCCGGACGACTTATTCCTCGTGCCAGACAGAGTATCGCGCTTCCCGAAATGGCAAAAGGCGAGCTTGTGATCCTAATAGGGCCAAACAAATGCGTATCGCGCGGTGTTTGCCGCGCAAACCACTGCACTGAACTCATGACCAACATAGTTGTCATTAGCACTCTCCCTCACTGCTTGTGATCTACATTGTCCAAACTCTCTAGAGCGCCTAGCATTATAGATGTCGGCAATCGAAGAGAGGTCGCCACGAAAACGAAGAGCAAAGACTCCTCCATTTGTTGTACCCAGGCCGAAGACTGCACCTCGGACCAAACCATCGGGTTGCGCCTATGTCCTATGGGTCATAGTATCAGTCATTCTTGCAGCAGTGCTGTATTATCAATCAACTGGAAAGGGCAAAGAGGCATTGGGATCAGAAAGCGTCGACCATCTCCCAGATTCGTACGCTATATGCAAACCTGGAAAGATATACACTGTGGACGATAGCAAGCCAAAGGTCGACTGTATCCTTGTACTACGAGACGAAATAGCGGCTACTGGGACTCTCGGTTGGGTTTCTGCTGACACTTCTGTCTTTCACGACTAATACACTCGATAGACGATATCCACAAGCACTGGGATGAGTACCAGAACGAACAGATAAGGATATATTACGGCAATGAACCTAAGGCAAAGAAAACTCTCAAGGTCATCTCTCCAAGACCGAACAGCATCATAGTTCCTGGCCTGTCAGGTATGAGCGGTCAAGTACTGCTGAGAACGCTGTGTTTATCCTGTTACCCAGATGCACACGCACATCTCGTAGAATACGGTTTGAAGATGCAGCTTCCTTTGGATAAGTGTGATTCTATCACTGGTGTGCATGTTCCACTGGATGGTTTTCCGTGTTCATGCTAATGAATGTAGACGTCCTCGATACTCTGGAGGCATACGTACGAGCCCATCCCGAGATTGAAAACGATCCTACTCAATGGGTTGAGGGTTGGGGCTGGGATCAGACCCGTTGGGAGGACTGGTCTGGTCGATTCCCTACAGCAGTATGTCTCCCCATTAATATAGGCTGGATAGCGAATGACATTCGGGTTTCAATTGTAGGCAGATCTTGCGTCACGTCCCGGGCTCGCAAACGTGCCCATGTCATTGAGACGCTCAGACGGACATGCAGTCTGGATTTCTTATGCCGCCATTAATATCACTCTTGCTAAGCTACCTGGGCAACGGTGGCCAAGCAATGATGACATTGATGGAGGAGAAATTGTTCGTGATTCGAACGACAACCCCACAGGTTTGTTTCTACTCTATTTCGTTGAATCGTCGGTTGATATTTACAAAACCAGGTATCTTCTTGGACAACGCCATACTATTGGTACAGTCTCCGCCTTGGACAGAGCACCAAATAGAGACGTATTTTGAAAGGGCAATGAACGACGCATTGCGAGTCGGTCTCACCACCGTACACGATGCATTCGCATCGGAAAGTTTTCTTCAGACGTTCCAAAAGTCAGTCCTTGTAATTGCACTCATCCATTCCCATTTGCGATTTATCATGCATGCACAGAATGGCCGATGAGGGGCGCATGCCTGTAAGCATTGACCTAATTTCCTTTCGTGTTCTCGTTCACAGGTCGTGTATTTGTTCAATGACTTAGATTCGAGTCTATGGCATGGGCGGCTCAGAAAACACGACTTACTGGGGCAAAGGTGTGCCCAAGCTTGAGAATTACGGGGAGGACGGTCATCTGAACGTCAAGAGTGTCAAATTATTCACTGACGGTCAAGCATCTTTTCCGTGTTTTGGGTATTGTAAAATCTTACAGTTCGTGCAGGTGCGCTCGGATCGTGGGGAGCTGCGATGCTTGAGCCATATTCCGACAAGCCTGATACGACGGGGATAATGCGTAGCTCCCCAGAGGCACTGGAAGGCATGGTCACCAAGTTCTGGGAAGATGGGTGGAGCACGGTCAGTATGGCGGTTTCTGTCTCTGCTACACAGGCGTGTATAACTGATCCATTCTACTTCCGGTAGAATATTCATTGCATAGGTGATCGTGCGAACAAAGTTGTCCTGGACATATACGAGCGCCTACTCACTAAGGAAAGCGTTATAACCGGGGAATCTGTACGAGACATCGCTGCGAAGCGGCGACCCCGCATAGAACATGCGCAAATTATGCGCATGGAGGACCTCTCTAGAGTCGGAAGGCTTGGCAGTGCGTGTCACAACTTTCCTCTCGACCGCGCACCTGAATCACAGCTATCGGTATCGCAGTTATTACCAGTGTGCAACCGACCCATGCGTGAGTTGATTCACCGTCATTCTTCATTAACATCTGTCTAAATGGAAATCAGTACAAGCGACATGTGGTATGCGGAAAAGAGACTGGTAGGCATCATCATACCACGGTCAATTCCATGTAACAACCTCTGATCTTTGCACAGGGGCCGGTCCGAATCAAGGGCGCATATGCGTATCAGACCCTCTTGCAGTGCGTTGACTAGATACATACCCTCAATCTCTCAATCAGTTGACACAGGCCACACAGGACATCTCCGCTGAATATACTGCCTCTTGGATCCGACTTCCCCGTGGAAGGCATCAACCCTCTTCTGGGCTTCTATGCTGCGGTCTCGCGTCTCGACATTAAAGGCAACAGTCCGCACGGCGCGGGAGGGTGGTAAGCAACACTGCATCCGATAATGCAGGAATGCTGCTGAGCACATTGCGGTCGGACAGGTATGGATCAGAGAAGCTCACCCGCGCGCAAGCGCTCAAGGGTGCGACCCTGGATGCCGCTTACGCATCCTTCAGCGAGAACATTCTTGGTTCCCTGGAGCCTGGAAAGAAAGCGGACTACGTTGTGCTTGACAGAGATATCATGAACGAGACGGCCCCGGTAAGGGATATACTGAGGACCAGAGTACTGGCAACAGTCATTGACGGCAAGATCGCCTTCGGTAGTATATAAAATGAGGGCATCTGGTGTCAAGTAATGTGCATATTGAAGATACAGGATTACAGGATCATAACGTGAAGTGGGAAAGCATCATCTCTCCGCGCGTGCCTCGGACTCGGGCGGGCCATCGTCGTAAATAACAAGGAAAAGGGGCCTGATTGCGTCATTCTGGAGATCATGTTCAAGGCTATGGCTAAGGACGCTGACAGAAATAGCTGTACTCACCCTGTACACTGCAAAAACGCAAAAATGATAGTTCAGGATTTTGCAACGTAGTCTAATCTAAAATGAATGATGAAAACATACCGATACTTTCATCATAGTTCAGGTCGTCGCCTGGCTCACCAACAACTGAATCGTAACCACGAGGCGGCTATAACAACCATTGTGCAATCAACATCGCAGAATAGCATTCAGCAATTTCCTGATACCCACGCTCGTAAGATGAGGATGGTTGACCGTTAGCTTGACCGCGTTGCCCATGATGACTTCACAAAGCAGCATGGCTTTGTATGTAGACCTCTTTGTAGCTACATAGTCGTTCGCCTGCAGAGTTTCTTGGGGTATTGGCAAAGATGCGTATTCAATGAAGACAAGTAGGGAGCGTACCTTGGATGATGTCGCAGAAGTATATATTCCAGCGCCAAATCGTCCAAAATTGGTTCGAGCACCGAATTGCGCTTTGTCGAAGGATGTCTATGTGGAAGTTGCTGAGTATGGTGTATGTAAGTGCAACAAGAACCTTACCCTAATGATACTGCAAACACAGCATTCCTGGTCCTGACAGAATTCCGTAGCGCGGTCGTTGTCTCCAAGATCGCATGCCCTCGTCGTGCCATGCCATCGTCTGCGGCTATTTCCGCCGAGTTGCTCAATACGGCGTTCAACCTCGAGTCTAGTACGGAGCCGTCAGCCAGCGCGAACGATCGTACCAAAAGCCTTATATTCACTTGTATTTCATGAACCTGTCGGTAAGCTCTCTCGTCCCGAAAAGCTTCCAGATCTGAAACGAGCCCGCGTCGTCGAGTCAGAAACTACGGGTAATATATAAGGGCCCCAGCCCTACATACCTTGACAATTCTCGGAAGAGGCGTCCCATGCAACCATTGGAATCTGAATTGGCTGGTTACTTCAAACAACACAGTGAATAACCTTGTGGAGAAGATGATAACGAACCAATTACCATTTTCATACGCAGTGTGCGACTTGTCCACGGCGAGCATAATAGGGGCTACGGCACCATTGTCATGGTTTGTCTACAACACGTACGGAAGTACGCACCATCATCAATTGCATCTCGGCCGCAGCGTGTGGAGCAAAAATCACTACGTTTGCCGTTTACCATGGCTTTCGGGAGCTGACGGCAGCTGGGAATTTAGGGTATCAAGAAGCATCTCCAAGGCAGCGATGTTTGGACTCACAACAGGCATGCTTCCGCTTTGCCAGCTGCAACCGCTTTGCTGATAGATACGGTAGCATGTCAGTGATTAATTGCAAGTGTACTGAATTACAAGTTCACGTACACACGATGACGATGCGAACACCATTCGCTCAGGGTACCGTCGGCATTGACATGAACCGGACGACTGCAACCCGCCAATCTGCAGATGCCTCCGTTTGGAATCGGTCTTGAAGGATCAGGACTTCCCCGCAGAGGCATACGCCCATTTCTTGACGCAGAAGCGCACCATTTTCCGCAGAAGTCGTGTGCTACATGGTCCATTAGATGGGATGAGAGCAACCAATGAACAGAAATTTACCGTATCCGTCTTCGATGTACACTGGCTTTTGTTTACAAAACTATATCCAGCCCTTGAGTATTCAAACCGTATCAATAGCTGTAAGACTCACTTTGCAGAGCATTTCGGGCCTGACCATGCTTGCCATGATGTCTCTGTGCGTTGTTCCACAAAAGGAGGAGTAACTGCCGTCAGGAGCCCGCCAGACTGGGCGATTGCAAGATGGATAACGGCAGATACGTTCGTTCGTATTCTGGTTCATATGGATGTCTGTTCTCAACCTCTCCGGTTCGCAATTGACTGCTGTTAGTTTTCAACCACCTGTAGCTGAAGAGAGTTCTGAAGGAGCTGTACAACTCGTCTGTCGGCGAACGCTATGATCAATTGCGGATGTGCTCTTTTGGGCGGTCCGGAAAACGTGCCGCGGCAGACAAGCGCCCATTGACATGAACCTCCGCGCCTTTACCGCGAGGAAAGATACTCACAGACAACTTTGTCCATGATCATCTACATAGCATTTGCGTTGTTGATTTTTATGTTCTTCACCATTGTATGTCCTCGAAGATCACGACACTCTAGAAGCCCTCATGAGAGAACAAGAACGGGAAGTGGTTCGCGGCGTAAATCTGACGCGGAGGACAGAGATTTGCCACTCAACGGTATAGATGACCAATGTCCAGAGAGTCGTGCACTGACTTGTTATCATAGATGTTGTGATGAACACGGACGATTTCAAGGATCTGCAATCTGATAGCGGCCCCATCCTGTTTTATGACCGGGATAAACCTTTCTATGAGTGCGTGCTCCCAATGCTTTTATCTCCTTTTAGAGGATTGATCAGCTCAGTAGATTTGCCAACTTCTCCCCTCATCCTGTAATCCACGAAGAGCTTGAGTACCCCACTGCAGAACATCGTATGTTCGTCTTTTCATGTCTGGTAATACCTATCTAATTAGTTTCTCGCATCAGTGTTCCAAGCTCATAAATTCCTTCCAAAGCGACCTGAATTAGCAGAACGGATACGAAATCTACCGAGTGCACGTGCTGCTCTGCAAGAGGCAACACGTCTGACGCGTCTTCGACGTACTGATTGGTTTGACGTGAACCTCGACATTATGGATACCATCCTAGAAGCCAAGTTTACTCAGCATCCGTCACTGCGCGTGTTGCTCCTAAGCACTGGTGATAGGGAGATCGTGGAAGCAAGTCCTGTGCGTGAAGATCTTCTAGGAACCTTTATTGTATCACTGATCGTCTTAAAGGTCGACTCATTTTGGGGAACAGGCGAAGATGGGCAGGGTAGGAACGAACTCGGGAAGGCTTTGACGCGCCTTCGGGAGAAGTTCAGAGAGCAACACCACCCAGATAATTCTCACAGCAGCGATCCTCACAACAATAGCGATTGAACTCCACGGTAAGTGCGTTCTCGTTTGCTGTCTGCCTTTATACCAAGTCTAATTGTAAGATTCTTCGTTATCATGTCGAGTGCTGGGACTTCAGTTGCATCTCAAATAATATCTAGAGGGCAGCTACTTGTACAGGGATCTTCTACCTGCAAGATGAGGCGACGTCGCACGTATAGTACACAGGCTACAGACAAGGGGACAGGAAGCAGGGCTGGTCGATTGATTAATGCCACACTATAACCGGGCTTTCTGCGGTCAGGAGTAGATGATCAAGAAAAGAGGTCGGATAGCCTCGTTCTTGGATGCGTGTCATCAGCGATACGTATGCACGCAGAACATCAAGGGCCTACCTGATAGACTAGTCTGGCCTGTAAGTCACTAGCTCACCGACGACAACACGGGGAACTCACCAATCGCTTCATCGTAGTTCAGATCTCCACCTGGCTCCCCAACAACACTATCGTATCCGGCAGGCGGCTGGTGATGATTGAATGCATGAGTTAAGCAATTCGTCATCGTTTTCGTACACTACGTACTGCAGTCAGGTTGGGGTTCGACTGGGTGAGCTTCATGGTTTTGCCCATGACGACGTCGTTGAGGAGCATCGCCTTGTACGGAGAGCCGCCTTGTTCGCGGACATAAGAGTGCGCCTGTGGCAACGTAGTTTAGTATAGAGGAACGATCTCATGTCTTAAACTGACCTTGCTCGAAGTAGCCGAGGTATAAATGCCCGTACCAAATCGACCATAACTGGTGTTTTGTCCCATCCTGGTAAGTTGAAAAGAGCTCTGTCAAACGCAAGAAGAACGGTTAAATCTGGGCTGTTGTAGTCAATCACAGACGTCACACCTCAATGATACGGCAGAGTGAGCAGCCGCGGGCCTTGCAGAATTCGTGCTGCTCATCATCGTCGCCTAGTTTGCACATGCGGGCAGTCCCATGCCATCGTCGTTTACAGTTTCCACCGGGTATGGCGGACCTTCGCTCGACTGCATTTCTGAGAGGGACATCAAAACACTTAAGTATAGAAAAACCAATTGAGACTTACTTATACTGCCAGAAGCGGTCCGTTATCTCCTTTTTACTGTAGATTTTCCAAGCCTTAAACATATCAAGGCATGTAAGTCTCACGCGCATTACGGGATGTAACAAGCTACCTTGTAGACCGTGGGCGGGGTTGCAGTGTGCTTCCACTTTGTTGTAAACTGGTTAACGACTGCGGCATTGGTTCAATATAGGTGTATCCAAAAGCTCAGAGTTGAAGTAACACGCACTGTCCTCATAAATTGCGGATTTTGCGTCGAGGCGCAGGATAATTGGTGCTTTGGCGGACGATGAGCGAGAGCGAGATAGGATGTAAGGATCGAAACTTACTATGGCTAATAGTGTCCTGGCCACACCTCCTTGAGCAGAAGTCGCTCAGTTTGTTGTTGATCATATTCTTGGGCAGCTTCCTGCAACTGATAAGACCCTCAGCATAGATTACCCACACAACATTGTAATTGGGGCTGCTTACAAGAGGCAAACTTCCGCCTCTCCTCGAGTAATAGCTTCTCTTTAGGCAAGATAAGCTCAGCGACTGCACCCGGGAGTAGCAGACGTACTGGCGATGTCTCTGACCACAGTAGGGGCTCCCCGGATAAGCGGGTCTCTTACAACCCGAAAGCGCACAGATAGGATTTCCACTAGGGCTTCCGCCAACTGTGAAGACTGCAGTTGCCGTAGGGCTAGTAGAAGCCGGTGTCTGCACGGGGGTTTGGGGCGCCATAAGGGCAGCAGCCGCGGAGTCGGTGCTTTGAGCGGTCACAATAGGCGTAAGGGCTGGAGCGGGTGGGATTACGGTGATTGTTTGTGCCGCTGGCGTCGCAGCTGCAGAATTTTGCTGATGAGATTGGGACATGCAGCGTCGCCCGCAGAAGTCGTGTACTGTGAACAAGCAGGCAGAAGTTGGCACCAGATCGAAGTGTCCATAGTGTCCATACAACATCACTACTCACTTCGTCCATTTTCAACGTATACAGGCCTCTTATGACAGTTCTACGAGGAAGAGAGGAAGGGAGATAGAGATCAGCTGATCTCAAGTTCGGATGAGTGGCAAACCTTGCAAGTTGGGCCGGGACTAATTACCGCTGTGGTAGTTTGCATTGAAGCCATTAATTACGCACAATATCTCTTTCTAGGTGAGCTCTGATGCAGATAGATGATTAGGTAGATATTGGAACGAGTCGAAGTTGGCTAGAGCTGAGACGCGCGCAGTGCCGCTCACGAGTGTGACGGTTAACAAAGTTCATGTCACTACCAGGTGCCCAGTCACATGTCTCAAGACAGTAGTCCCACAGCTCAGAAGGTTTGAGTGAAAGGACATTATTGCAGTTTCTTGGAGCCAAGATCAAAATTGTATATTCCGATCCTAAACGGCTGAATAGGGCTGTTTGGAAATCTCCCCTGCACTCTGCCGAGCTTTCACTTCTTCGGAGTTCACAGGAGGAGCCAACAACAAGGTACGATGGCCATTTCGATCGAACAAGCTAACAAGAAGAATAAAATTGAGAATAGGAACCAGATGACGGGCTCAGATTTCTCATAGAGAGGTTTGAGTGGCAGCAGTGATTTCTAGGTGCCGAGAGGACAACATCCTTAATTACTTCGTATAGATAATCAAGAACAAGGGTCTGATAGCTTCGTTCTGCAAAACAGTCAGTGGAAGGACCACGTGGTTGTCAAGGTTTCATACGTGCCTTGTACACTGTCCATACCGAATGTAGGAGGTGCGTGAGTTTCTAAAATTACGATGTTTCGAGCAACACTCACCAATAAATTCGTCATAATTGAGGACTCCTCCCGGCTTTCCGTAGACGGAGTCGTACCCAGATGGAGCCTGACTTCCTTAATCAGCATCAAGAGGAAGAGGAAGACAGTGACCTCACCTTGGTCAATGAGGGTTTTCCGGCCGTCAGCGTTTTTGTCTTTCCCAAGACAACCTCATTCAGCAACATTGCGCTATACTTGGAGTCAACTTGGGTCTGTTTCGCGTACGAGTCGGCCTGAGAATCATTGTCAGCCGATCGAGGATCGTTCACACAAGGGGAACCTAAGACCTTAGACGAGGTTGCCGAAGTATATATACCAGAGCCAAAACGTCCGAAACTGTAACGAGATCTCGCGCGCGCGACCTCAAATGACGACTGCAGGAATAGTAAGTAGGTCAGCACTGAAGGGGAAGTGTCGCGCTGGGTGCTTTCGGAGACTGACCTCCACAATTCCGCAAAGGGAGCAATTCTGGTCCGCGCAGAACTCCTTAGACGAGCTACTATCGCCCAACGTGCATGCTCTGACTGTCCCGTGAAACTGCATCCTTGTGTTGCTGTCATTGCGTTCGCTCTTGCGCTCTACGAAAAGTCTAAAAAGTAGTTGAGGCTTGAGTGTCAGATTAGTGGAAGAGTAGCAGAGTAACGACTACTAACTTATAACGCGAAAAACGATCGTCCGTTTCTTTTTTGCCATAGATTTTCCAGATCTGCGACAGTCAGTCCACTATGATTTCAGCAGTAGTATGCAAGCTTGCTCACCCTGACTATAGTTGGAACGCTTGTCGCATGTTGCCACTGTGCCGTGAACTGTCTTGACACTACGTGGATTAGAACAATGCAATGTCTTTTTTGGATAATGCCTGAGCTTACCTGCCTCGAAGGCAATATGAGATCGTTCGAGGGCAAGAATAAGAGGTGCTTGAAAATGTTATGACATCAACATACGCCCTGTGAGGGGGGTGGGGACTGAACTTACCCGATCCTACAGCATCGCCTCCGCATTTTCTCGAACAAAAATCGTTCTGCCTACCATTCACGATTGCCTTCGGCATTCGGGTACAGCTAAGAACGAAGTGAGTCCATAGGATGTAAATCAGCAGAACAAGTTCCATACAGTAAGCAGGCTTCAACACTCTCCGTTTCGACAGCTTCCCTGATAGGAAAGTAATGTATGTCAATCAGTATTTATGACGGATAAAGCACTTACTGGCGGTGTTTATTAGAGCACCATTCGCTAAAAGTGCCATCTCGGCTTTCGTACACCGGTATATTGCATCCAGCTAGCCTACATATCTTGTACTGGTGGGGTATAGACCTTGACTGCGTAGTCGGAGATGGAGTTCTGTTGCCTTTTTTCCATTGAGTTGCACAATGCCGGCCACAAAATGGATGGACTACAGAATGGTTCAATTGGGGGGCACAGGAACTCGAGATAGATGCAACCCACCAAGGCCATCTGTTATGTATTTCGGCTTGACATGGCAAAGCTGATCATTGACGCATCAGTAGGCGCGCAGTATCTGAGATAGACGACATGATTTGCAGATTACCTTGCACATATCGTCCGGACTAGCTCTGTTGACCATATCATCTCTATGGGAAGAACCGCAGTACGACGAATACACGCCATTCGCGTCGCGCCAAACTGTCTGAGTACAGTTTGGATACGCACATAACGTACGCTCGTTGCGACTGGTGTCCCGACCACACATCGACGAGATAAGAACTCTGTCACGTCGTAGAAGTGGGGTACGATAAGGTCAGTTGATTGATTTTGACAGGGAGCTCATTTATATACGTACCTCCATAGTTTGTTCGGCTTTGGCCATGAGCTTGCCGTAGAACTGACGCCAGCAATTGCAGTAACTGCGTGGCCAATGTTAGCTACTTGTAGAACCCTCATGTTCGCTTTCTGATAGGCAGCCATTATGGCCAAGAATCAGCATTCCTGTACTTCTTTTAACGTCTATGTTAGTGCTCAAAACCTAAGCCCAATGTTAGAAGTTGTGCCAAGTTCAGGCATCCGTACCTGCGCAGGAGAGAGGCGAGCATGGGCTGAACAGAATGGCCGACAGCCAGGCGGATACAGAAAAGAACGGCTGTCTTCTTTTCTCGTTTACGGTCAGCAATGGAGACTAGCCTTTTGCTGGAGATGGGTAATAGAGAGTTGATCGAAGCGAGCCCGGTCACACGACGCGTTAAGTCAAAATCTCATTGGTAATAGTGACCCTACATATGTTGATTCGTTCTGGGGAGCCGGTGAAGATGGAAAAGGACGCAATAAGTTGGGAGAGGCTTCGAAAACGAATGCAACGGGAAGAGAATACGCATAACTGCACGCACGCGCCCCTTCTAAGGCGCCTATCAAGTATACACCCCGTTTAGGTAAGTGTAGTAGTCGAGCTTTATGGTCACGGCGTCCTGCATCATTCATAAATGGGTTGTTGAGGATATGCTCTGATTCTGACTTCACTAGAGATAAAGCTGCATTGGCATACTAAACGAGAACCCTAGCATTCCACTCTTTTCGACTCATGGGGAAGAAGGATAGTATGACCGGCAGTTTCAACCGGGTAAAGGGTACATAGACAAAGAATACACCAGCTGAGTACAGAATGCTAGATACCAAGTTTACTATGGAAGACGCTTTAGGATGATGAGTTAATCCAAGCTGTCCAGAATCACGATGCAAATGGCTGGAACTCGGGGACTACTTCCCATAGATTATCAAGAACAGAGGCCTAATAGCCTCGTTCTACAGCGCGATCGGTGAATAAGCGGTGGGGTCTCATATATACATACACACCTTGTAGACTGTCAGGTTGTAAAGTTAGGCATGTTGAGCACGTTGAAATTGGTACTGTAAATGGAGGGCCTCTCACCAATACATTCGTCATAGTTGAGATCACCTCCGGGTTCCCCACGAACAGAATCATACCCTGGCGGAGGCTGAAAGCGCTTTCAGTACAACACACAAGCTAGATCCAGTATTGTTACCTGAGTCAATGTTTGGTCCGAAACAGTAAGCACCATTTCCTTTCCCATGACAACTTCGTTCATCAACATCGCGCGGTATTTCGAACGCACGCCAGTCTGCTTGGCATACGAGTCCGCCTAAGAGTCGTCAGCTGAATTGAGGCCATTCACGCAGAATTCAATCCCCACACCTTTGACGAAGTCGCCGAAGTGTATATACCAGACCCAAAACGTCCAAAGTTGAAGCGAGATCTGGCGCGAGCAAGCTCGAAAGACGACTGAAGATAACTTTATTAGCGCGAAGATGTATCTGCTGCGGCTTCCGGGACTCACCTCTATGATTCTGCAAAGCGAACAGTCTGAGTCGGCGCAGAACTCTGTAGAGGTGTCTGTATCGCCAAGCGTGCATGCTCTGATTGTTCCGTGGAACCGTCTTCTCGTGTTGCTGTCGTTATGTTCACTGTTGCGGGCCACGGAAGTCCTGGTAGCATTTAAATCCTCACCCTCATATCGCCGAAAAAGGACAGAATGCTGACTGATAGCGAGTGAACCGATCATCTGTTTCCTTCTTGCCGTATATTTTCCAGATCTACTCCATGGTCAATAAAAGAAGTTTTAGAACATATCGAGATTGGTCAACGTACCCTGACAATATCAGGCACATTTGCGCTGTGCTTCCACTGCGTGCTAAACTGTTGCGAGACTGCGCACGCCGATCAGAGACGATTACTCTTGAATTTAGACAATTTATCGTACCGTTGCTAAAGGTGACATGAGACCGTCCCACAGCAAGAATGAGAGGCGCTGCATAGGTTCTGGAGTGAATATTTCCTCACGCCAGTCTCCATTTTTACCTACCCGAGTCTACGGCATCCATTCCGCATCTCCTAGAACAGAAGTCACTCTGTTTGCCATTCACCCGCGCCTTTGGCATGCGGTTACATCTGGAAGATGAACTGAGTATCACCGCAATCCAGGCGAAATAACTGTCCTACAACAAACAGGCGTCGACCTTCCCCTTTAAGACCGCTTCGCTGCAGATGACATCAACACGTTTCGCTCGGCCTTCCTCATGGATGCGGAACGTACCGGCGATGTTTGTTGGAACACCACTCACTAGCTGTACCATCCCGGTTCTGAAACACAGAGGAATTGCAACCAGCTAACTTGCACGTTTTGGCCCGGGGTTCGTGAGGCGCTGGCCTTGGACTCAGAGCAGGGGAAGGTGTTCTATCACCTTTCTCCCATTTGTCTGCGCAATGCTTGCCACAAAATGGATGAGCTATCAACAAAACTCAGCGGACGAGTCCAATGCACTTTATGTAGTCGGCATACTATAACCGTTTTCAACATATTTCGGTTTGATCTGGCAAAGCTATCGATGAAACGTATTTAGTATACAGTGCCACAAAGAAGGGACAACATGGTCCGCAGGTTACCTGACACATGTCACTCTCGCGAGCTCTGCTGACCATATCATCTCTATGGGAAGAACCACAGTACGACGAATACACGCCATCCGCGTCCTGCCAAACTGTCTTGGTACAATTTGGATACGCACATAACGTACGCTCGTTGCGACTGGTGTCCAGACCACACATGGTGAAACTAAGATCCTAGGGATTTCGTACAGTTTGTCCAAGATGGATGGCGGTGAGGGTGAGTCGGAAAGTCAGCTGATAGACTTTGATAAGGAATACGCTTATATACCACGCACCTGCCACGAAGTTTGTTCGGCTTTGGCCATCTCCAACTCGGAAAGCTCCCGCAGTATTGACGCTAGCGGACTGCAACTGCCACTTGTTGCGGTTCTTGCAGGGACCTTGCTGAACCCACAGTCTGCAACAAATCTACACATGTACTCAAACTACTACTATTATCCGCCTATTGTCAACATCGATATCAATGTTGAGTGTCCGAGCCTGATGCCGGGACCCTCGCGTTCAGACGTCCCCGCCCATAGAAGAGATAGACGAGCCCAACCTGAACATGAACACCGACAGTCAAGCAGACAGCGAGACCGTGGTACGCTGCATAGCATCGTTGCATTGATGATTTGATAAACCATATTCTGGCGCTGCTAGCACCCGTCATACCAGAGCAACATGAATCTCGAGCTTCAGCCGCTACTGAGGTACCACTGGAGCCTATACAGTTCTACAACAGCGACGAGCCATACTATGAGTGGGTACAGGTGTATAGCCGAGTGGCAGGGGGCCGAACAGTTGGCTGATGCGCGACGCCGTAGATTTACCAATTTCGCTCCGGTGTCCGTGAGATACGACGGACAGAGGTATCCTACGGCAGAGCATCGTGAGCATTGCGAAGAAGCATTCAATATGTCCATTGATAATAGACGATTACTGTCGGCTTCAGTATTCCAAGCCCACAAGTTCCTTGACGTCCAACCTCATCTGGCCGAACGCATTCGCAAGTTGCCTACAGCACGTGCTGCGCTTGAGGAGGCCTCTCGTCTCCAGCGACTTCAGCGACAAGATTGGTTTGAGGTCAACATTGGCGTGATGGACATCGTTCTTGAAGCCAAGTTCCGCCAGCACAGAGGTTTATACCGCCGCCTGTTGGACACGGGCAATAGAGAACTGATCGAAGCGAGCCCGGTACGGCACGTTCTGTGAAAAGCTGAACGACAATACTAACCCTACGTAGGTCGATTCATTCTGGGGAGTCGGTGCAGATGGAAAAGGACGCAATGAGCTGGGAAAGGCGTTGATGAGGCTCCGAGGACGAATGCAAGGAGAAAAGATAGACAAATAATTGCAGCCAGCGCGTCTTTCAACAAGCGCTTAAAAGGTGTGCACCCCGTTTAGGTAACTGTAGTAGTTGAGCTTACGGTGCGCTCGGCGCAGTGAATACATTCAATGAACGAAGCAATACAGCGTGATCGTTATTCGTACATGGGTGATGGGAAAGATGTTCTGGATTCTGACAGAAGCTGTATATACCGAAGCACTAGACCTGCCTGAATACAAAGTAGTGCGCAGGCCTTTTCAGACAGCTGCTTCCCTAGATTCCTGGTAAAGCGTAGGTTAATGAGAGGTGTGCGGTGCAGCGGAAAGGCAAACATACCTCTTGAATAAAGCTGTGCTCCAAAGTATGATTGGAGCGCTGATCCGCCAGAGAAATTTGTTCATCACGCGGAGTGTTACCAGACTCCGAGGAGAGTTCATGCGCCCCCCTGTGCCATGGCTCTGCTAGACCAAATTCCAACGTCTCTCCCGCGTTGTCCAAGACGGGACCAGTTCCGTAAAAACGAACCGGCTTGGAATCATTCGATGTGGGATCGCTGTTCTCAGAAGACTCAGGACCAGCTTGGCGCAGATGCATAAGGAACCGAGCAAGGAGAATTGGTTGGAGACTAGTCTTTATGAGCATAGAAACTGGGGGTGAGAGATAAACTCACACTTCGAAGATAATTGTGCCTTGATCAAGAGGCTGATCATCAGGCTAATTATGTCATAGACGTCAATCAGTCTTCAGCAGAATGGTTGTTGAGGGAAAATATTCACTCACCAAAGCATTATTGACAAGTATGACGATATTCAATGCCAGTAGGATCCTGCTTCTGTGTCAATCTCCGCTATGGCAGTCTTGACCTACGACTCACACAAAGAACAAGCTACCTGCTCAGCTTACGTCAGTGAGCAGTCCATATAGGCATGAGAAACTCTCCTACCATCTCGCAACAGAATTGTGCTCAAGGACATCGTATAGCCAAGGGAGTATAGCTGCTTCACTTGACGGATAGTTTTGAACCATGTAACAATCAACACAATGATGTCCGCTGCAATCAAAGACAAACGTGAAGCAAGTGACGCTGCAAATTATCATTGTTATGGTCAGGCAAAACATCGATAGCGAACTTGAAGTGCGTACAACTGTAATGGACATTCGCTGCGGCTTAGCCAATGGACCGACTACAAACATGCCGGATGGTGCTTACATGAGGAGGATATTTAAATTCGAATTATCCTGCAAGATTGTATTGCAAAACGTGCCAATAAGTGAATCTTGATCGTAAACGTATACTGTCATGCTACCAAGATACTGTGCAATTAGGTGAGCCAGACAGAGAATTCCCAATCTTGTGGACGGCTCACGAGATTTATTGGTATCGGAACCAATCCGAGAGCTAGTACAATCGCTGCTATAGGCAGTGCACTGCGGTTGGGCTGTAGGAGTGCAAATGTGCGCAATGCTGAGAACACTAACATAAAATAATCAGCGTTCATTTGTCCGACATTCTCAAGTTTGAATACAACGCACCTGCAGTGGCGACATAGGGCAAAAGTTCGAGAATAAGCAGAAAAAAACCAACACCAATTCGACAGCTAAAGTAGGGCGATAGCTCATCGATCTCTGACAGCCGAAGCCCTGGAAAAAGCAACTCACCCCTAATTCGACGTTAGCCTTGATAAATATGGGACATAGTAAAAGCGCGAGACCGCAAGGTCCATCTCACCTGAGAGGTATAAGGCACAGATTGTTGAATTGCGTTTGCGAGCATGACATAACGAGTGGCAAAGAAGAGCCAGGTGGTGGCGCTGCTCCAATTTCCTCGCTGCCAGCACGTCCACTCATACTTGAGCGTAATGAAGTACTCGTGGAAAGCAAGACCTATCATTTCCGCGGCTTTCCATGAGATGCAGCGCCGAAGGGAAATCACGAATTACTCACAAAGGCATGAATAATTAAGATAGGTATCGGCTTTGCTGGGGATGACAAAATGAATAAGTAGGTATAAGATGAGACGGCAGCAGAAGGTTACTTACTATGTCTGGAAGTTTGCAATGATATCTGGGAGATCTGTGTCAGACATTCTTGAGGACGGTAGGAGGGCCGATAGTCGTTCGTAATGTGTTTAACTTGAGTCGGCAATTCTAGAAGGAGTCGAGGTGCAACTATTGTGTGGAGGCAAGAGGGGTTTTATACCCATACGTAGCCCCAATCTTGTCCCTTTCCATGCGATGATGTCCTGAAAAAAATTATAGAGCACAAGGAAGTAGAAGCTTTGCGCAAGCTCCGAGTCCAATACGCGCCGTCGCGGTGTGAGTGACTCAGGCACTGGGTACAAGGGTGATCCGTGTGGCGCGGACTCCGGGGCCGCAGAGCTGTTCAACAAGCCGTAGCACAGTGTTTGCCGTTCGCCAACAAGAGCCATCTTCAGTCCACTATACTGCCGTTTCTCGCTACGATGTCATCCTAGTTCCCATGCCCATGTCTATGCTTCCTTGTTTCGTCCCAGTTCTGGCGATTTCTATATGGGAAATAGAGGCACCGCAACGCCAGGGCCGTCAAGTAGCTCCGAAATTAGACTGCACGGCGGAGCCGCAATGCGCGGTTGATGCAAGGAGACAGAGCTACTGGCTGGCAGAGTTATCTCTCGCACGACCCCACATCCCTGGAAGACGACCGCGCTTCTCAGATCTAGTATTGTACAGCATGCGCACCAAACACTGTACACAGCTCGCCCGTGCCAGACTGTATGTATCAGTAAACGAGAGCGACGACTACAACATCCTGACATTCGATGCAGCAGGATTGCGTCTGGCCTGTGAAAGCCCGAGACTAGCGATGCGAGAAGTGATGGCGAATGGTCAATACTACCGGTATACTGGCTGCCGATACCGTTCGTGGAGCTCGCAAATTATTCTGCAATCCCCGTAGAATGAGGTTGACAGGTGTGCAATCAAACTGCCATCGCCACATGCCTGATGTGACGGCTACTCATGCGGCTCGACGTCGGCTTAAAACTGCCATGCCAGGCGAGCGCTCGTGTCGGAGGGTCTAGCAAAAAGTTCATACATGACCTCTGCATTGCATGAACCACGACTTACAGAGCGGCTATAGTCGAGGGGCATTCTGTAAGATCTTCGGTGAGCTTAGCAACGTGGATTGCACAGAAGATATAGGCAGCACTGAAATCACAACTTACACGTTCATTCGTACCGCATAAAAGGCACAATATCCTGGCCGAGTACACCACTCACGATCTCCTCGATGTCTTCCTTCGGCCACAGAGTCCCGCTTTCCTCCTCGAGCGCAGTATACACCTTGGCATAGATGAGTCCACCACCCAGCTGTTTTCCCGACAACCATCCTATCGCTCTCACAAACTGATCGATGGCCGGCCAATTGCACGCCTTCAGCCTAGAAAGGTAGTCTCTACGCTTTTCTGGTCTTCCTTTACGATCAGTCTGGCGCTTGAAGATCGCCGTGAGACGTATCTCGCGCAGGTGCGGCAAAGCGGTCTTCTTCTCGTGATTACGCGTGGACGCCACGAACTTCTGCATCGCTCTAAAGCCCTCTTTGTTAGCTATAAAGCGTACATGGATGCTTCTTAGAGAGGAAGCTATGCAAAGAGCAGGGAAAAGGACACCATCTACCCATTGTCAGTCGGACCTGACAAGGAAAAGTTTTTGATCACTCACGTGGGAGGATGTGGATTGGCCGACTGCGCCCCAAGTCCAGGCCGATGTGCTGAATGTACGGGCAGATATCTCGTACCGCAGCGTCGGCATCTTGCCACTGATCTTGGAAGAGCAGCATGGAGCCATCGAACAAAAGGTGCTTTAGCCCGTCTCTGTGGGGAACAAAGACCTGCAGCGCTTTGACCCAGAACCGCGCCACTTTCGGCATGCAGTTGATAATCTTCAGCGTGTCGATGTGCGTATGGCGCTCCTCCAGGGTATAAGGGAACACGTCCGGGAGTCGGACGGGCAGCGTCTGCGGCACGATCACGCTGTTCCAGTTCTGCTGCACCGTCAGAGTCGTGACGTTTGCGAAAATCGGAAGAAGAGAGTAGTATGCGTTTCCTGTGTCCACGCCACGGAAAGATAGATCGTGCAGGCTGTAGTGCCGATTGATCGGGGAAGGGGGGACAAGGTACGACGTGCAGGCGCGTGATGCTCATGGAAACAATACGGGGCATCTCCGCCAAGAGGTCGTACAGGAGGTGGACATCGAGATGGCCCTCGGGCGGGGGCGCAGGCACCTTCGGCCCCTCGAT
>JANHOG010000188.1:0-22566 GCA_027627325.1 Phlebia brevispora
CTCCCAGCAGGCTTAGGAGCCAGCGAAGTTCCACAGCTACGATCGGCAGCCGGAACAGCGAGGTTCTGTCTCCCGGCATGAGGTCGGCTGGTCTCGAGGACGTACCGCCCGTACCGCCGATCCCGATCCCTACGTCCCTTGCTAACATGACCCCGGGACTGTCCAGCAGGAGTCCAGGTAAGGAGACATATTGTTGAGAATGTGAACGATGTTTAATAGTCTCGTAGGTATTGGATCGAACGGTACACCCTCTTCAGAGGCCCGCGTCATGGCAATGGCGTATCACGAGATCACTGCAATGTTGGGCATCAAGGCAGAAGAACTTCTCCCTCCCATTGAAACAAGGCCACGCTCGATGTCTGCCGCCATGGAGAGCCCCGGAGTACTTCAACTCAGCGCTAGGTCGCTGGTGCGCCATAATTCTGAGATAGTCACCCCAAGATCCCGAGCGTCGGACTCATTCCCAACGCGCCGTCGAAGTAGAAGCATTGACGAAGTAAGTTCTAACACCCATATACCGCTGGAGACTTTGTTGTGCTGACCCAATACTCGTAGCGGACCGCGATGCTAGCCGCCACCATTACTGGCTTGACGTCGCCATGATCTTATGCTTATAACTTATTCAATGTATAACTTATTTCTGTTAATTGTAGTGCTGAATCTGCATTAGTATACCGCTGTGCTTTTGTTGTCGTACCACCACGCATACCTTGTTTCTTTTTGAACGCATGCACAAACTCTCGTTCCGGCTTAATACTCGGTGCCTGTCCTTGATCACGCTCCCTGTAACCCCTACCTACTATACCCCTTCTGTACAGCAACGCAGGGACGTTCTGAAGCTTTATGTACCTTCCAGACTATGAGACAGGGCACAATGATATACATGTCATCGATATACCGGTACGTCCATGTGAAGCTCATTCGATCTTAACTGCTGCCGCTGCCAACCAATCTCCGTAATAGTGACATTCTCCAGGATTAACAGGACCTCCTTCCTTGCAGAAATCGAAGACAGGACACCGCCCGCATGGCGCCTGGGCCAGCCCAAAGTGCGCCATACGTTCGGGATACACTGCACGGTAGACAAGCGCGCCCTCCATGGCGACTGAGTCGTCCATGACGTACCCTGCGGGCGACGAAGATCGCTTCTTTGCTTTAGACTTGGACTTGGACGACTTGGAGCTGGACTTCGAACGCCGAACGGGCTCTGACTCAGTCTCAGAGTCTGAGGCCGACGAGTCTGAGGCGGACACTAGTGATGAGCTTCGCTTCTTCCCTTTACTCTTCGATCTCTTCCGACGTGCACTGTCCGATTCAGTTTCGCTTCCGGATTCGCTGTCAGTCTCTTTCGAGGATTTGCGCTTCTTCGACTTCTTACGCTTGTGCTCTCCACGATCTTCATCAGATTCACTGTCGTCCTCGTCGCTGTGCTCGTGACGCCGCCGCTTCTTGCTTCTATGTTTTGACCGCGACTTCGACTTCTTGCTCGACTTCTCGTCCGAGTCCGACTCTGACTCGGAGTCTGACTCCGTCCTTCGGCGTTTCTTCTTACGCTTCGAGTGTTCATCTGTCCGTTTCCGCTTCTTCGCTTTGGGCTTTTCCTCTTCATTACTAGAGCTATCACCGTCTTCATCCTCGTCGCCGAAGCTCGATTCCCACAATGTAGCACCAAGAGCAGGAACCTAACGTAGGATATCACAATTTGTGTCGACGGCGAATGGGAATGGACTCACCCTTTCAACCTCTCCGTCAATGACTAAAACATTCAACAGCATCTCCACGTGCTCAACAGTCAGTTGAGTTTCCGTAATGCGGCTTTTGTTAAGGAAACTCTGTACTTGGGCCGCAGTAGGATACGGTGGTTGTGCAGAAATTGGGTATAGTAGCCTCTGTTGCCCATCCCCCGATCTACTACGTGGGAAGCTCTGCAATATTAATGAGAAATGCACTGTCTTTCATGAACTTAACCAGAACGTACGCGATCTCGGATGAATTTCAGACACGCCGCAGACAAGAGCTTGATGAATTCCGTGTCCAGTTCTTTATCTGTGTACCATGGGCCGCCTGTCACCTCTGTGGAGGGTTCAAGGTGGAACAAGATGTACATCTTGCGGGTCGGATGCTATAACCGCAGTCCAGTGAGATAACAACAAAATAACCACAGGAGAGGTAACAACCTGGACGGTACCCTTCAAGGCCTTGACTAGTTGTTTTTGTGTGAGTGACTTCAGACATCGATCTATGACTGTTTGGTGCAGTTCGGTTTTAGCCTTGATATGCTTCGTCCAAATTCCTGCAGACTCGCAGTTCAGGATACAATTGCTCTAATAACAGGAACGATAGGCGCACCTTCGGTCCCGGCCGCCTGAATATGACTCAGAACCAACGCTTCCTCATTACTCAGGTCTTTCTTCCTGGATGGCGATTAGTACGTCTGCTCGTGCAGGATTAGTAGAGAACGCACACGTCAAGCTCCTCTTTGACAACCGCTCTATACTGCAACTTCCCATCATCGCCTTTTAGCAGCTTCAACATTCCTGTTGACAACAGGAAGTTGAGTGCTGCAGTACGCGCCGCGATGTCCGGAGCTAATGCATCGACCTCCCTTTGAGTGATTTTCTTATCAAAGCACAAAAATCAGCGAGTTAACAGTAAGATAGTAATGTATGGCGCACTTTATCACCTGCAGAAAGAGCTGACTGGTGGATTTTCTGCTCGAGCGAATTGAGCTTGCGCCCGCTCATCGTGTCGTGTAATCTGCCCCAGTCTGCATGTTAATATGCGATGTTTGCCGACTAACGCGACTCACTAACATGCTCAGACAGGTTCAAATAAGTTTATCGGTTCTAGTATCGGTATCTGGAAAGTCTGAGCAGCTACACCAATTGATGTTCGATGGGAAAGAGAAAGAGAGGCTCGGACATAAATTCGCGCCTTGCTGCACTACTTTTTTGGTAACTCCGAGAATCTCGGGAAGTTTAGCGCCCACAGGAACGTCTGCCCAAAATCGATCCTGCCTTTGGGACTGAATTTGACCACCAGAGAGTCATTCACGCTCCTACCTGGACCGTAGATGCACGAGAGAAATTCTGTTGTTGACACCGAGCACCTAGGAAAGCATATGGTGATACTAGTACAACGCTCTGGGGTATAAATGATCCGATAGGGAAAGACATCATCTAGGTCGTTATGCTGTCGTCTCTTCCTCTACATCCATGTCATGTCGTGAGAGTTCGTCCATTGAAATATCAATCGACCCATGGCCTGAGCCTAAGCGAGTCTCAGTATCAGAGGAGTCGGGAGACGAACACCTGGTGCCCGTTTCCGAGAGGGAAAGGTCTCCCGTACCCCACTGCCACACTACCGAAAGCTGCGCTGTGTCCTCTTGCCTCCAAGGGCGCGATCGCCATGGTTTCGCGGTTTCCCGAATATTGAGCTAGAAGCTTTGGATGAAATATAGCGAGGACATTAGCCAGGAATGACATACCAGCATGCGACATCCTATGATAGAGTCCACAACTACTACAGACCTATCAGCGGTCAGGTCAATAGGCGACCATATGAATGCCATAAAATGACACGTACTCTGGGAATACACCCCATAGCGTTTTCTACCACCGGCCATCGTCAGGAACACGAAATCAGGCTAAAGATAATAACGCACTCGTCCTACACTCCATATGACCAGGTTGAGAACGATAAAAGCAAGAGCACCACCGAATGAGACAACGGAGTCTCGCAGCAGTACTTTCATGAGGCCCGGATTGGAAGTTTTCCCGTCTTGAGAGAGAATATATCCGATCTTGACGAGAATTAAGAGAAACAGGAGTCCATGGAAAAAGACCATGGGAATCCAGTAGGCCCACGTATGGATCAAGCTGTGGACGGGAATACAGCCTACCATCCATCCAGCCATATGCGCAGCTGGCGAAAAGGGAAAAGTCAATTCGATGACCATAAGCTTCATGAAAAGCGAACTCACTATGCATTCGTACGATGACGAAGGAGATAAACACCGTCTCCGCAGTAACGGTCAGCGCGAAGAGTACTATAAGCGTATATAGAAGCTTCCGGTTGCAGTCATATATGGCGTAAATGCGTAAGATAAGTATCACTAGGACTTTCGATCAGTGGTCATGTCGAATCGAGCAAAACAGGTACGTACAGCCGACCGCAGTATGATTGACCGTAGATGCGTAGGTGAACCACCAATAGAAGACCGCACAACTAACGAGAACGCATGCTGTCGTCATCCAAGCTGTCATTGAAGGTAATCTGACTTACAGCTATACGAGCAGTAAGAGTTAGCGTCGTTACATCGAGTATGCCATTGTCACTCACTCCACTGCCTGGCTGTGGTATGGCAAGAACTTCCAAGTACGCTTAATGAGAACGTCTTCCAGAGGTCATAAGCTGATTCTTACAGATTTGGAATAATCTGAGGGCGTTTTTAGTTAAGTCATCAGGTTAAAGATATATTTTACCCACATAACGTTGATCAAACTGTGACAAGCGAGACAGCAGTGAGCGAGGCAGTTCAGCCCATCCGTGAATCAAGCACTCACGTCCAATAACGGGCCTGCAATGTTCGTCAGCTTCTCCAATTGAAGACGGGTGCGTTGATACTTACTATACAAAACAGGATTTTCGGCGCTGTCCATCTTCCTCTCCACATATACGCAATCTACGGAGAGAGTGAGGATCAGGTCGGTCCGCAGCAAGCATTCCTTACCTCATCGGACAGCGTAAGAACTAATTCGAGAGGATGAGAGATAAGGTTGAGATATAAAGGATGGGATCGCACAATAATCGTATACAAGTGCGGCTGCACACGCAACTACGCCCTAAATGTGAGTACACTGGGTCTATAAATGACTGTATTCGTACGTACACCATACTTCCCGCGTTAGGCGGTAGTCGTGCAGGAGAATGCTCCTCTTGGTATCATAAATAACGACAGACTTATCCGTCGTGGGGGATATTAGGACGTTGCTCATGGGGGGCCATGGGTAAGGTGAGGAGTCCAATCGAAGGCCCAGGGCAGTCAAGATGAACCCATCCCCACGGTAAACCAGGTAACCGAATTTTCAGGTAAGCATATCAGGGACTTCTGTTTTTTGGATTGAAACATCCGAGAGTTTATCGTCGGACGGGCACTTCGGGACCATATAGAGGACGTGGAGCATGTGGTCTTCGACGTGGTAAGTGTATGAATGATGGCTAATCGACACTCACGCAACAAATGAAGCGCTGATGCGTAATTCGCATGTCTGCAAAAGATATATAAGGGAAAAAATAAATTAGCTGCCCCTTGTGAGCACCTTTTTGGGTGCCGTTGAAGACGAACGTGAATGACTCGAGACATGTTCCACCTTACCGAAACGGGTTCAGACGTCGGGATGATTGGCGCTGAATCAGTCCCGCTCTTCGTCCAAACATAGTCATATCCCGCCCTGCTTTAGCGCGGTGACATCATTCTTTCCACTGCGTTCAAGGTTCGAGGTCGACAACTTAGGTTCAGGATGAGAATTGAATCGCTCTCTTCCCGTAACCACCATCCTCTTCAACGACCCTCAAGCAATTTGTCGTGACAGTATACAGACTACAGAGCATCCAGACTTCGTTAACGATGGATGAACTACCGATAGACACGTCGAACCCTGCGGTGCGAGATTACCTCGCTCTAACGCGGTACGTAATTTCAACGAAGATTTATAAACTAGTCTTGAGAAGCAATACATTAGCCTGCAGGTCTTGACACCCCTCTCTCTTTTGATAAATATGGCGACTCTTATAATCTGCATGTCGATTGTGCATCCGGGTCTGGGTACGCTGTTATGTCAATTTCCGTGGAGGCGAGTACTAATTTCATTCCATAGGCGACATCGCGAAATTGTACCCAACGTCTATCTCGCCTTTGCCCAGCATGATTGCCGTCTACCTGATCGCTATATACGTCTTCCAAATTGGATACTGCGTACTACTCGTCCTAGTACGGAAAGAGGAGACTAAGGTGCGTATGAAATACTTCGAAGCTACGACGCACCATAACGGGTCGATGCAGCGTACCTTGATAAGGGGCGTAGGACTCCCTCTGGTCTTTGCGAATTGGATTCTGGCAGGATGGGCCGTTGCTTGGGTTCGTCCAACTTTGTACCTTGTAGAGACGCATCTCATCTCATCTTATATTAACAGTTATTCCAAGCGTTCTTGCTCTCTACTATCCTTCTTGGTATACTGCTGGTCATATTGGTTTACGCGAACATTGTTCTGCTTGTGTACCATGCTCCGACGAGTTCCAGGTATGTAGCAAGCCCAACGCCCTCACGGTTTGCGCTCATTCAGTCTGCAGACCTTTCGACATCGTGTTGATACACGCACCTATGCGTGCATTCATGATCCTTCCCTTAGGTGTCCTGTTCCCATACAGCCTTTTGTAAGTAGACCTATCAAGATGACTGATACCGTACTGACCGTAAGACAGCGTCACTCTGGGATGGAGCTGGTCTCCCGGCGAGCCCCAGCATTATGGACGTCATCAATGGGCTGGGTTTGGTTTTGTTTTAGGGGTAAACCTCCTCGGTACGCGGGTTGGTCTCTTTGTCGGTAGGAGCAAGCTGACGACGAACCGTACAGCACTCCTTGTTGTCGTTCTCCGGCGCGACATCGTATTGTGTGTAGCCGCCAGCTGGATATGTGCCAGCATCTGGAGTCAGACGCCAAAGCCTTTCCCCGTCTTCGTGAGACCAAGGGCCATCTTCCATATCGATTTATCTAACGACTTTGTCATCTAGATAACAGTCGTCATTTTCACTGCCATACTCCCTCTCGCCCTGGTAGCTTCCATGCTATGGGTCAAGTTCCGTGGTGGCAGGGAAGGTGCGATATTCCTACCTGAGGATGTGAACGGGGACGAGGACGCACGACAACAGAATGGTCACCCAAGGGGTCCGCGCGAGGTAGATGCTGAAGCGCTTTGGGGATGAGCTGGTCTTGATACAAAATCTCTTAGCGCGGTGGCGCTGTGTTCGAATGTATGTTTATATCCTATGTATCGATACCTGAGTTCCAAGATGATGATATATCTCGAGTACACACAGCCATCTGTCTCGATGTTGACAGGTGTGCACACCGCGCAAGTTGGAGGTATGCAGTATGTTGCTCATACAACCAAGAAAATGTATTGTCCTCGTTTACATATTATTCGATAACTAGTAAAAGATCAGAGGTATGGCCTCCATGAAATTGTAAAGCTTCACCTTACGTTAGTGAAAGAGAACCAGGCAGATGCATTTAAGATCTCCGCATGTGAGCCATCTCGTATTCCTCATCAGCAACACGGGTGCTTCCCGACGTCGCTGTTTTAAACGATGTCTGCTGCTTCTTAAACTTTAGCGGAACTACCGTCATTGTCGTTTCGTGAAGTGCTGTGTTGTATACAGCGTTTTGCATGTTGATCTACACAAGGATGCATGAGTACGATATCTTCTGATATAAACAAGGCTCTTGCAAACCAGCATGCGACAGCCGATGATTGAGTGGAATACTGGGACCATGCTGCAGAGATATGATGAGAATAAGCTCTCTATGGCCAATAGCACTCACGACGTACACTGGGAAGATGGAGAATGCGGCCGGCTGCGATGAGTTAGCGTGATGCGCAGCGGCAGGTTTCCGACACACAACGCACATTATGCGACTTCCAAGAAATGAGGTTCGCCAAGATGAAAGCCAGCACCGCTCCGAAGAAGAGGAACGAGTCCCGCATCAGCATCCGTGACAGGCTGGGGAGATGCTTTCCGTGCTGTAACAAAAACTGTATGGATCGTCCTAGAGCCAAGAGGAAGAGGACGCTCTCGACGACCGTCATGGGGATAAAGTATGTCCACGCCCACGATACCGCGTTCGACGGCGTACATCCCTGGAAGATGGGGGGCAGATGTACGACTGAGAAGATCGTCCGCGTCGTTGTCAACGAGCGCTATGAATTCTGGGGATATGCGCACCTGTAAAGCGTGATGTGATGAAGGATATGATGATAACCTCTATGATGAGCTCTATCACAAACATAGAGATGAGAGTGTAGAGGATCCACTTCCGTCGGTCGTACATCGCGTAGATACGTAAGATTAGTATGCCTTCCTGGTTGATTAGGTTGGAGCACGGCTAAAAGTGATAGGACTCACTGTTTATGGGCAAATGCGCCGCCCATGCGGTGTATGCAAACCAATAGAAGTAAAATATACAACTGGCGATAAACCATCGTCAGAGCTACCCTTCGCTTAAGCCTAGAGATCCACGAACAGCTATTGCACGAATTAACAGATGTTGAATCCGCTATGTGGATCAAGACGAACCTTGTCTGGGGCATTGGGAAAATCCAGCACTGCATATCTTGGTCAAGATTCTTCCGTAGACGTCGTTTGTACTACTTACATAGATTGCATATTCTATATTGCATGTCCTCAACGTTAGACAGGCTCGACAATACGATCAAACGAAGCTCACATAGTGTTAACCAAGCTATCCCGCGAACACGTGAGTCTCAGGGAGGGCAGACAGAGTTACGCATACTCACGCCCAGTATCTGTTCTGCATCAGAAATTAGTCGAGTTGAAGTAACATGGAATAACATTATGCTCACTATCCAATAGAGAAGCCGCCCCATACTTAGTTTCTTTCCCCACGTAAAGGCCGCCTACAAATTAAGATGATCAAAATGTGGCTGCAGCATTATGGAGGATACTACACTAGCCTCATCACCCAGTGTGATCACTAATAAGGCGATGAGGATCATTATGCATCTAGCCGAATGAATCAGGGACGTACGATAATCGTAAACTAGAACCACCAATGCAGCGGCTGTACGGTGGCGCACTCGTTAGCGGGATGATACACAGTCAATGAGGCGAATACGTACTCCAAAAGTAGTGAGTGAGACGATATCCGTTGCCTATAGTGATCAGCTCTGCGACTTCACCCTGGAGCGCTGCTGGGGGCGGCGCAGAGCTGTTTGTGTCCATTGTGGAAAGGAATCGAGTAGAGCGTTTAGAACCAGCATGGGTGTGCGCTATATAGTCACGGTCCTCCGGTCATCTCATGCAAGCCTGTCGGAGAGCCCGCGAATGAAACGATGGCGCTGTTTGTGATCTGAATCGCGATGGAAGGTATCAAGTTATGATACAATCTATCGTAGAGACCATTCGTCAGTCACGATCCCATGTGATCCATGTGTTGATAACGCTGAAAGGAGACCGGACGCTGGTGGGTGAAGAATGCTGATGGGGGAGCGAGACAGGATCAGCGCCCTGGTTTACTACAAATGATATGTTGAGAAGCGTACCGTCTCGCTGTGCGCTGAACAAACCGCTAGTCACGAGGAGATGGAAGAAGGGGATACTAAGCGTTTGCCCGATCTCTCCAGATAGTGGCGCAAGGAATCCTGTTCGAAGAGAATAGCGCGTGGTAAAGATATGACCCTGAAGGGAAGTGTGCGAGTCGACAGCTGTCTCCGAAGCACACGGATCTCGTAATACGCAGGCCTTGTAGGATTAGAACGTTTGCAGACGTATGATGATCCATTCATAGAGGGCGGCATCGCATGGGTCAACACAGGTCGCTTAGCTTCGAGTGATACTTGATGAAGTTCCAAGCTTAAAAGCTCAGAACTGTCCCCAGCGGGCCAAGAAGGTGTTGCGAACTTCGCGGAGTACAATGAAGCTCTGCGCGAATTTCTCGTAAGACGTCGGAACGATTCGGACTCCCATTGCTATACAGACTCGATCAGCTGAGCGGAGTGCGTGGCAGGTTCAGCACGGAAGATGCTACACAGCCCAATGTTGCAGTGCCTGTAGAGTTTGTGGCGGACAGATGCTCATGAGGAACGCGTGGAACAGGAACGATTAGAAGCGTGATCTTACGCCACATGGACCCCGATTCCCGAATCCGCATGTTTAGACGCCTAAAACGGGGACCACTCACTAACATGAGCGAATCTATGAAAAATATGGAATCCCGGAAACGCACGCATCGCCAAGAAGTGCGAGGTTTAGGATGTGAATTTTTCATACCCGAGCGTTGTTGTGCTTAACCAGCCGCTTGGTAGCAAGGGAATCAATCATTGCTCAGCATGGCGTCCAGTCGGTCAGAAAACTGTATTCACCAACTGTAAATTGCAACAATAATCACATATACTTGTCTGACAGCCGGCATAGTGCGTCCCACAATTACGAGGACCACCCGATACAAACACTTAGTAGTTCTACGTATTCGTGGTACGTCTTCTTGTGGATCTCAAATCGCGCCCATGTGTCGGCACTGGTTTGGGCAGAGGCGGGTCTTGAGGTAAGGTCCTGCAGACGACGTATTATAACCTTTTCTGATGACTAGACCGGAGACAACTTACTCTGCTATAATCCCCGCAGTCGACTTGTGCTGGGCGTAGCCCTCGAGATTCTTCCACCAAGAAGTCTCGCATTCGGGAAGATCGAGGTCATTCGCATCGAGATCGCCGAACATAAGCGAGACCCAGCAGAACATAGCCAATCTAACATCGGACCCAGTGCTGAAAACATTCGACATGTACAACGTCTTCTCCAGCTTATAGAAGAAGATGGTATGGGTGTACGACGACAGAATGGCGTATTCGCAGCCTTTAGCGACCATTTGACTCCAGACCTAAGTATCATGAAGCAAATTCAGCGTCCGAATGATGATAGTGCACAAGACGGACTTCTAACGAACCTGCACCAGAATCTTTGATTGCTGATCCTGGATCGGCTTTTTTGGAGTTGGCCACACGAACCGGATAGCACGACCGGGTAGGGGGCGCATAGACGGCTCTCCAGAGTCTTTGTCTTTCTCCTCAACTATATGATGCCTCTGCAGGGCGTGAAAGAAAAGGAGTTCTTGAGCCGTGAGAAGAAGCACCCGATCCGTCTTGACTTCGGCGACGCCAAGAATCTCGACGCCATCCATAATGAGGGCATCAGGAATGACCCCCTCTTTCCCCGCACTAGAGGAGACGTAAGGGCCACAGACATCTGGCGTAGTATGCTGGCCGTTCCAGCGTATAGTGGCCGGCCCCTTGTATTCGAGACGAGCGAGAAGAGCTGGCCTCAGGAGCATACCTAAGAACCAATCCTCTTGGTCCTTTTCGGAGTGGATGACGGGGGGCATACCAACAACTGTGTGATATGGGTGGATGGCATTGACAAAGGCATGCGTTTCTCGGGATTTCTGTCTCCAATCGAGTTTATGGCGGCTCAGTAAATCTCTCGCTTGATCTAGCAAGGGGGTAAGCATGTCTTCAGCGTAAACGATACTTTCGAGCTGTTCTGCTATGTTCACGTTAACTTCGGTCTGCGTGGGTGTTTTCGTGCCCGACAGAAACTGTCTCTGAGGGAAAAGGTAGATGGGTGAAATCGGAAGTTGGACGTGGAGAGCATCGAGGAGGGTTCTACAGCTGTCGGGATCGTAAGCCCCGAAGGATGCGGGTCCGTGTCGAAGCACACGAAATTTGGAGATAAGCAGATCCGTGTCCACAACCGCGCCACCCGCTTTCGTTGGGGTTGGTGGCGTTTGTGATCGACGATGACCTCGTTGAGGACCCCGCCGACCAGAGCGATATGGTGACCTCGTGGGTGTTACGTCGTCGCCAGCTTCATTGTCTGAGTTGTCAGCTGTCAGAGGAGTTAAAGCATAGGAAGAAAAGTCTGGGAGGCTCATTCTGGAGATCGGGATGAGGGAAAGACGTGGGACTTAGGAAGCCCCACACATCTTTCACTCGTTCTTATACGTGTGTAGGAGCACTCGTTCAAGAGAGGGCCGTTGTTTCAGTCCTGATGCCCAGTCAAAACCGGACTCCGCCAGGTATGCCCTGAGTCAACCCTATGCACGAAATCTGGTCCAGAAAGAGACTGATGCACCGAGAGGCAACCACGGTCAGCGCGGCACTCCGTGGACAAGGTTTGATGGAAGCCGATCCGCTGCCTCTGGGGAGCTTCGGCGAGGGAGCTTGCGTCGAACTCGGTCTGTGCACAAGTCTTTGCCCGACTGCAGACCCTCGTTCCAGTCGCGCCTGTCTCCTCTGGCTACCCTCATTCGGCGCTCGCGACACATCCTGCTCCCTTCCCGTGTGGCGCTTATTTCCTCATTGGCTCGTCTTCCTTTCTGTTTTCTTTCTGTTTTGTCAAAGTCTCTCTCTCGTTTTCTTATAAGACACAATCCCCCCAAAACGATGCCCCATCTCTCTCTCTCTTCCCCTCCCATCTTCTTTCCTCCAGCAAAGTCGTCTACCGCCCGCAGAACCTGCGTCGGGTCCACTCACTAGCTCCACATGTTTGCTCGGAGCTCGAGCCCCCAGTAAGTGATCCGCATCTTATATATGGCCACGATCTTGATGTTGTTGACGCCGTGTATAGCAGCTGTCGCGCCACGATGAGATACTAGCATTGGTCTCTTGGTATGCCCCTCTTTTGTTGGTCCCTCGTTCCTGATGTAGCCAGTAGCTGTCCATTGCAGCATGCACTCCAGCCTCAATCGCACAATGGTAAGTGATCCATTCCATCGCCGTGCATATTGCTCACATTGTAGACAGCATCTCCTCATGTGACTCAGCATGACTACATCAGCATATTTCTGGTGCGTTTATCCTTGACTTTATCTTATCCATCTTCTGATCGTTCGGTTGCACACAGCGAACATCTCATCAAGCTGCGCACACTGTATCCTCGCTGCCCTTACTTCACGGCCTTCACGAAAGGGAGTGGTTTACCGGTGCTGTAGTGTAGACTGTGTTTTTTGTAGATTATGAAATGAGTATACAATAACTGAATACAATGTGATTGCAATACGAGGCTGAAAGAGGTGGTATGGGGGTGCATAGGGTCGCAGGCAATGCCGCACACTAATTGCGGGTGTACAGAGGTGCAGCAGAGCACGTTGGAGTGCATGGGGTGCATGGGGGTGTTTCCCGGTGCAATAGGTTGCAGTGGTAATAAAAATTAAATTAAATTAGATTAGATTTGAGTACAATACACTCTCATGCAACTCTACAGGTGTCGACTGCATACAGGGGTCTGAGGCTATCTACCGCTGCATTTCCTGTCCGAAACCGCACCCTCTGCCACCTTCTAGCGCTCTGATGCCGCTCCCTGATCGGGATGCATGGCGCGGGATACGGAAGTCTCCGGGCGTGTCCGATTCTGACTGGGATTGAGCATTCAATAGACGCATGGACGCATGAAACTGCGTTCGACGCGAGTTTCGCAACAATCGTAGCGACACGAGACCTATCATAACGCCGATATCATCATAATTATACTGTAGACGACATGGTTAGCTTTCAATGGACTTCACTTCACTGAGACCGCCTCTCACACCTGCAATTCACGAGTACGCGTCAAAACATGCTTCTGCGACATCATGAGAATAACTTCGCTGAAGCCCGTCTTGACAGTTTAACACACATCCTGAACTACGGTTTTACGTGGTTCATCGGCAGCCGTGGGCCTGCAGCGGTATCGATAGTCGTGACGGTTGCAAAGAGGCGTTTCGAACGGTGGCACGGTTAATCTGTTTTCGAGGTTCATGCTCCGATATCGGGCTTTGAACAGGGGGACTCTTTATATTAGGCGCTCGAGACCGATTCAGAAAAGAAAACCTAGGACCACCATAATGCCCGTGGTAGAGCTGGCTGCGTTGGATCATGACTTATGCGAACCTGCGTCCCGATATGCGAACCGGATGGCCATTATTTTGGAGGGCTTTTCAGATTGTAAGCTACTGAGACGCCGAAGGTACTACACAGGCATTCTGATCCAGGAGGATGAAACGGTAAGCCAGACGTAATTTCCCAGCGCAGCGGTCAATCAGTGGTTTTCTCTCAGTGCTTCTCCACGTAGCGATATAAGCCTTGCTCTCCTGCCGCGGAAATCACGCCTCGGCCAGGGATCGACTGTCCCCGAGGCAGGCTGAATCTGGCTGATACCCTCGCGAACTGCCAGACGGGCGAGACCACAAGACCACCTCAGTGCCGAAAGTCCAAGTCATTCTATATGCGTGAAGCGTCCCCCAAATCTCCACAAAGTTGGATGTGCGACATTTGGTTCGCTAGGACCGCACTTCCAGCAGCCACTGCAGTGCTTAACGGATGCACCGGCACGGTTTCTGGCTGCATCTCGCTGTTGTGATGACTGGATACTCCCCCTGCTGACCCAAAATGACTTCCTT
The DNA here is from genome assembly GCA_027627325.1 of Phlebia brevispora. Lineage (NCBI taxonomy): Eukaryota > Fungi > Basidiomycota > Agaricomycetes > Polyporales > Meruliaceae > Phlebicolorata > Phlebicolorata brevispora. The sequence continues at coordinate 14,233 of JANHOG010000188.1, forward strand.
GCAGTCGCAGCGTTGCCAACAGGATGATGCGAGACTGTCGTCGGTGAGAATCTGCTCCTGGGAAGAACATGTCGGATCGAAACGCTTCGTTTCGCACGGGTATGCCTCCAAACAATTCGCATGATGTACGAAAAAGATATAGGCGAACCAGTACTACAGGTTTGGGTATTTAAGTTGAACTGCTTCCGACGATCAGGTTCTCACCATCCGTTGGCTTTATCGTACAGAGACTCCTGGGCTTTGTGCAACGTCCGCTGCAACATGTCTTCCCCTCTGCATCTTCCACCCTTAGATGGATCTTTGACCGTGCTCCCTGGGTTTCTTGATTTCCACGCGGAATACAATCCTGACCGTCCGTGGGCCGTATATCCGTGGTCAGGAGACGTTGGGTCGATTTCTTTCTCAGAGCTTGCGAAAGCAACACACAGGCTAGCCCATTTCCTTAGACCGGATGCAAGCATTCAGAGTCGCGATATCGCTGTGGTACTAGTCAACTGCGACACCGTCCTCTATGCCACTGTGCTGATGGGGATTGCAAGGGCGGGTATGGTGGTGAGTAACGTTATGTACTGTCCCAGATCCACCACTGAAGAGCGCACAGCCGTTCCCCGTCTCCCACCGGAACTCCCCCGAGGCTATCACCCATTTATTGCGCAAGAGTTCTTGCTACCGTGTCCTGACCCAGACTTCTTTGAAACACCTGTTGTCTAACGCTGAGACAGCGTTCTCGGCGGAGGGACTTACTCTCCAGATAGATGAATTACCTGAGCTCAGCAAGGTGTATCCCAAGTTCGCTGTAGGAAACGGCATAGCCCACGATGCCAAGGAAGCATTGTACCCTGCTTTACCGAGGCCCGGAAATGACGAACTCGCCATGTTTATCCATTCTTCGGGCTCAACTGGTTTTCCCAAACCTATTCCGCTCACGCAGAAGATCATAACGCAATGGGTTAAGAATCGTATGTTTTTGCGTTACCTCTACGGATTCAATGCTGAAAGTGGTGCCATATAGCTATGTTTGTGGATGGTCGCAGATATCGCGCCAGTTGGGGATCGATGGCATTGCCAACGTTCCACTCCATGGGTATCTTGACCCAGCTGATGGCACCGCTGATCGCCGGCGAACCTGTAGGTCTCTATGAACCCAAGTCACCCGCACCGCCAGTAGTCCCAAGTCCACAAAACTTGCTCGACGCACTCAGGATTACTGGTTGCAATGCCGTCATGACCGTCCCATCTTTCGTAGAGGTGAGTTCCCGGTTTGTGGATAGTCATCGTGAAGAGTAATTGGTCTCCTCGCAGATATGGGCCGAATCAGAGGAGACAGTAAAGTTCTTGGCGTCCTTGAGCATGGTGGTGAGTATATTCCTTATCCATATGCTTCTTTTATCCGCCCGGCTCATAGCAGCGAAGTTCTTTGGAGGCGGCCCGCTTTCTGCAGAGAATGGAAATAAGCTCGTAGCGGCAGGAGTCAGATTGGTGTCGGGATATGGCGCAACTGAGGCAGGACCCGTTGCCCACCCGTTCGATGGCTTCGATGCGGATCCATCGAATCCAGACGCCAAGACACCAGAGGACTGGGCGTGGTCGCGTATGCCGCCGCTTACTAGCCCCAGATGGGTTCCTCAAGGAGATGGCACGTACGAGTTGCAATTCTTGGTATGCAATCCAATATTTTCATATTGTCTTTGGCTGACGCCGTGTGCAGACCAACGAGAATCACCAGCCAAGCGTCGAGAATTTACCGGATGCGAAGGGCTACGCCACGTCGGACTTGTGGATCCCCCCACCCCACTAAGAAAGGACTCTGGAAGATGTAGGTCGCGTCTCGACTATAGTATCATTCTGAGTTTCTCACAATACGAATCCAGTGTTGGACGCAAAGACGACGTTATCGTTCTTGGTTCTGGTTCGTGTTCTACAACCATTTTGACAGATTTCGATCTTCTCAGCCGATCTTCCCATTGCAGGGGAGAAAGTTGTTCCTATCCCTCAAGAACGCTACATCGCCTCGCATCCCTTAATTGCTGATGTGGTCATGTTCGGGAGGGGTAAGTCACAAGTTGGCATCCTCATCGATCCAGTGCCAGAACACGCCGTGAGTCCCGGAAACAAAGAAGAAGCGTCGAAGTTCATTGATGAGATATGGTACTTCCGATCGTGCGGCTGCTTGAGTTACCGAGCTGACTAGCGAAACAGGGCTTACATTGAACAAGCTAATACGGAAGCACCAACCTTTGCCCGGATATTTAAAGAGATGGTCGTTCTTACTGATCCCGCCAAACCGCTTCCACGCGCTACCAAGGGAAATATCGTGCGCAATCCCGCTCTCAAGCTCTATGCTGAAGAGATCGAGCAACTGTGAGTTTTGAGGCTTACCGCTATGGTCGCGTGCTGACGTGATTAGCTACGAGACGCGGGAGTCCGACCTCGATCTTAAGACAATCAGCTGTCCCGAGGCGTGGACTCCAGAAGGAGTGGAGTCCTGGCTCCTTGACCTCACGGCTTCCGTGAACCACGGAGCTTCGCTCCAAGCTACCCTCGACATTTTCGAGCAAGGATTCGACAGGTTAGCCATATAATCTCGAATGTTGCACCTTATTGAACTCACCTTCTCGGCAGTTTGCACGCTACTTTTTTGCGCAACCATATTGTCAACGCCCTTCGTGCTTCCGAGATACCGGATATCAAGACTGCGGCCAAGCTCGTCGACCAGAACATTGTATACGCAAACCCGACGATCCAAAGACTCGCAGCTGCTGTCACTTCCATCGTTTCAACCAAAGCGGCTGGTTCTCATACAGCCTATCAAGCTCGTTTGATCGAGGATTTCGTTGTCAAATACACAGCCAATCTTCCATTTGTTCCGCAGCAAGCAGAAGTTCCGAAGCAGAACATCATCGTCTTCCTGACAGGATCTACCGGAAGCGTTGGCTCGTACCTTCTTGCTTCTCTTCTTTCGGACCCGCGAGTTGCTATGGTATACGCATTCAATCGTCCATCGAAGTCCTCAACAAACAGGCAATCAGCGTCTTTTGAAGATCGTGGACTAGATTCAGGTCTACTTAACGGAATTAAGTACGTTCCCGTCACAGGAGACTTGAGTGACGACAACTTCGGGTTGTCCAAGGAAGTCTTAGAACAGGTGCGCTCCATGTGATCAAATACGCCCGATATTCTTACAGGTATTTGATATAGATTGCATCTTCCGTGACCCACGTCGTGCATAACGGCTGGAGAGTTGATTTCAACCATGCTCTAGTCTCATTCGAGTCTCTGATCGCGGGTACGAGGAAGCTCGTTGACTTCTGCTTGTCCGTCGGGCGGCCCATACGGATGTTGTTCACATCGTCAGTTGGAGTAGCGAACTCGTGGCCCGGAGACAGAGGTCTCGTACCTGAGAGTCCCTTATCAAACCCGGAATTCGCCAGCGACAGTGGTTACTCTGCTTCTAAATATGTAGTCGAGCAGGTATGGTATAAGGGGTATGAAAGCTTGTCACGCAGAGTAACTGACTTTCAAATGTGTTACTGCAGATCCTTGGGAAAGCTCGCGTTCAGGGCTTCGAGGCTACGTCCATTCGGGTCGGTCAAGTCTGTGGCACGGATGTATCAGGGGCCTGGAACGTTACTGATTGGGTTCCAATCCTGGTGAAGTCCGCTCTCACGATGGGGTCTGTACCAGACCTGAATGAGGTGTGTACTTTCCAACGTCTTCCCTATAACACGATCTCATAATTTCCAGCCTGCGACTTGGATTCCGGTTGACGCTGTGGCGGGCTCATTCGTCGATCTGATGTTCTCTCCCAGGAAGTTGCCTGTGTTGGTTAACTTAGTTCATCCTCGCCCGGTGACTTGGCAGCAGCTTGTTGACGCCATCGGAGAAGAGCTCCACGTCCCTATTTCCGTTCTACCTATGGCGGAATGGCTCGAGAAGCTAGAGATACTGGCTGAGGACGCTGATCCTGAGGTTATGGACAAAGTGGTGAGTCTCCCATCTTGATTGGTCCTCCACAGGACATTCACCGTGCTTGCCATAGCCTGCTATCAAGCTATTGGGCTTTTTCCGTGTTACCTTCTCTGCACAGAGTTCGCGCCCGGCCTTCGACACAGCCAAGCTTCAGGAGTTCAGTGATACGATGAACACCATCAGTCCAATCGGGAAACAGCATGCGGCGATGTGGGTGAGATATTGGAAGAGGAATGGGCTTCTGCCATGACCTTAGAATAGTTGCGTTCGTCACCGTGGTATTAGATGCGTACGAATTGTCGAAATAGTACTCGAATCTTATCGCTGTAAGTTACAATTGAGTCAGGTTTATGCGGCGCACGTCGGAAGTTGAAATGAAAGCAAATGCCGGATAATGCGGGTAACTAGCGCTTATCGTCTCCTCTTCAAACGCTTCAACGCAAGCACAGCCTTTGGTTGTGCTGTGTTGGGCCGTTTACAGAGAAGGAAGGCAAATTAGCTCTGTTTATCTCTTCTATATACCTTCAATCTACTCGCTATATTGGCAGCGCTTCGTTGAACAATCTCCCAACCTAAGTCTTCGCTCATAGAGTCGAATCAAGTGACTCCGCGGCCCAGTATATATGGCGGCGCCGCAGGAGTACTTGCATACGCCACATCCACACCTAACCGAGCCAATCTTGTATATCGCCAACGTTCCACTTGATGTGAAATGGTCACAGATTAAAACCATATTCACTCCTTGCGGACATGTTCGCTCAGGCGGCAAGACCGCAGTACCAGGGACGAACTGGAGGAAATGGAAAGTGGTTTTCAGTAACCTTTTCGATAGTGAGTTGAACATTTGTGCTGCATTCCGACATGCTGAAGTACCCATGCAGCTGAAATGGCGTTGGCGACCATGTCTGGCATGCGGGTTAAAGATGTCGAACCACCGTGGCACTTATCCTTGACCCCTTCCCCGCTTCTAGATCCATGTCTTCCAGATGATCCCATTCTTCCTATGTATATCCGGAACACTGACACTGGGAAGCCTCTCCAGGTCGCTGATGCCCAGACTCTGTTTATACGGTTTCGTACCGCGGGACCGCTGGTCTCGGTACATGTGAATGTGGACGTTGGTTACGAGTCCCCTGCCTGCGTTCTTCAGTTCTGGGACGAAGAGCACGCCAAATACGCTAAAAAATCCGGAGCTGGAATTCATCCTGCGTTCCAAGAGATGCACTTCACGTTGCAAACCTATGATCCATGGAACCTATATTGCTGTGTCAGTAAGATGGTCTCCGTTTGCCTTGAATTGAAACTCATACGTCTCGTATCAGAATCTGGGATCAAGTATTCGGTCAGATACCCTACGTCAGGAATTCGCGAAGGTATGACCGCCTCTGCAAACATCGATCCCATGGTGGACTGAAACTCTGTTTTTTGATTCAAGTTCGGAAGTATCATAGAGTACGCCGCTTATATTATGGAGGCACTCCAACTGCTAACTCAAAGCATCGTCTCTAGTACTCGTGTAGTCAGATCGGGATTTCCTGATGCCTTCGGTTTCATTTCTTTTAAAACCAGAGAGGAAGGTACGGTCTTTGTGATCTAATTTATTGAAGGTTCATAATCTCTCTTACCAGCTGCGAACGCTAAGCGGAACCTCAACTGGAAGACGCTGGATGGCCGGGCAATATCTATCCGATATCATGAGCCGAAATCGCAAGCAAAGATACGTCCACATCCAGGTGCTCGATCCTCAATCATGCTCTTCACCACAGGTGAACCGTCCGGACATGTACCGGTGCGTAAGATTCAGGTCCACCCCAGTGTGATATAGCACCTAATAGTAGGTAGGAGTTCAAGTCAAATGGACGACCGAACTCTACCTTCCGACCTCGTCCATCTACGGAAGAGTTGGAGAAGATGAAGGAGAAAGCTAGGGCAAGACTTCAACGTAGCATAGCAGAAGGTATTGAGAAGAAAGCGAAGCAGATGAAAGAAGAAGCATTGCGTCAGGAAGAGGAGAAAGCGAAGGAGGTCGAACAAGCAGAAGAAGCAGCAAATGAGGCAGAGGAAAACTTGATCCAAGCCAAGTCTGCATTTGAGGAGGCTACACGTTTGTTGAACGCAGCACAAGCACGGTTGACGGAAGCCGAACAAGCAGCGCAGCAATCGACAGTAGACTGGGAAAGAGCCATTGGAGAACTGCGATTGGCAACAGAGAACAGAAGAACCGCTGAATGCGAGGAATCACAAGCCACACAACGAAGAGAAGAGGCGGAACGGAAGGAACGCGAAGCTGGGAATGACAAGTCTACCTCGCAAGATCAGGCCGCATATGCAGATCAGAGGGAAGAGCCGGAGAAAGAGCAAGACCGTACACGTGCAGAAGAACACGACCATCAGGAAGAAGAGACGGAGGAGGAGGAAGCCAGGCGACATGCAGCTGAGTTGGAAGAGTCGCGAAGGAAGTTGGAGGAGCTGCGCAGGCAAGAGGAAACTGACAAGCAGGAAAGAGAGGCGAAGAGACGAGAAGCAGAGCTCGCTGAGTCTCGGAGGAGAATGGCTGAACTCGAGGAAGAAGACCGACAGAGACAACGCGAGAAAAAGGAGGCCGCAGAAGCCGCCAAGAGGGCGAAAGAGGAGCGCGAACGACTAGCTCGTCAGGAAGAAGAAAGGAAGGCCAGAGAGAAGCGTGAGCAGAAGGAGCGTGAAGAAGACGCGGCGCGGGCGCGACTTAGGGCGTATTATGATGCGGCGACGCGGGAGAAACACCGATGCAGAACACGAGACGAAGCGCTGTGGAGACGAACCATGCCATGGAATGCTTCCAAGAGCGTTTCCAGGTTCAAGCTTGTCTGCAAAGAATTTGATGAGATTAAGTTCTCAGCGACACAACCCCTTACCTTCGCCAGCGTACCATGGCCTACTCTTCATTCGCCCCACGAGGTGACTGAGAGCGACATTGAATGGCAAGCGGTCGAGAGATTCTTCCAACATCTAGAGAGGGTAGTCGATGATAGCGAGTATCGAACGCTGGTGGAGAAAACGCACCGTAGATTCCACCCCGATAAATGGAGATCAAGAGGTTTGCTTAATACGATCCTCGACGACATTACTCGGAAGGGTATAGAGGATGCAGGAAACATTGTAGCACAGGCTCTTACGCCAATATGGGAAAAGTCTAGGGGAAAGTAGTCTTAGAATAGTGCTTGTAACGACAGTGCTGTATGTCATCGTAATGTAACACTATCATTCTGCGACGACCTACCGATAGTACATAAACGCAGTGGGAAGCCCCACTGTCAGCGTGTGGATACGCAAGGTCACGCGCGTTAGTCTTGAAAGTTGCCGTTGCTCCGAAAGCTAGTCAATTCGACTTACGCAGTACTTCTCGTATCTTGTTCATGGACAGCAATAAGATCACGAGTTAGAGAATTCAGGGGGGCCCTTGATCCTGAACCACCACCTGGTCAGGATTTTCCCACGACCAGGGTCAGCCCCCCCCCCCTCCCATAACCCATACCAGACCACTCTCAATCGCACACCACAAACCATACAAGTCTCCAGACATTTTTAACACCATCTGGACCACTTACGCCGTATCGACTGATTTGTGCGAGACCTAAGCTTGCCCGCAACGCAAATGACGAGTATGAGTATAACCCTAAACATAAACTTAGCTACCTATGTAAAATACGGACCCTGTACCGTAACACAGCGAACCTGACCTGCGAAGCCTCGATGAGCTACATGCTCGACATGAGCGACCGACGATGGGACGGGAGGACCGCGTAAGCGAGCGCCTAAAATAGACACGTATGCAAAGCGCCTATTATATAACCGCAACGGGAACCCGCGAACAAACCGTTTTAGGAAGGTGCTGTAGTTCGTAGAGCCCACATAAAACGACTCCTCCTCGTCTTCCTGTCCCCTCTACATAAGATATCCCTAGACGAACAATGAAATGACTCACAAAAAATGCCTGACTCTAATCCCGTCCAGGGAACCGATCACGGCGCGTCTAAAGTCGCTTAACAAATATATTTAAACTGGCATGCGATACCACCGCGACTCCATCTCCACTATGATTTTCCCCCAAGAACCCCCCCAGGAGGCCACTAGCAACATGGACTCTGACATGGGTATGTTCCTAACAGCACGTTGCCCAAATTGCACCCTAATACATAGTACAATGTAGAGCGGGGCATTAAAACTCTGCAAAATACGGTCAACCTCCCGCCATCTATCAAGCACGAAGAACCTGACAACAGCGCGAGCACACTCCTGAACGAGGAAGTGAAACCTGCACGAACGACGCCTTGGTGGTACCAGAGGGAGCCATCAATCCCGGAGGCGCCAGCATTCCCCATCGCG
>JANHOG010000189.1:0-22563 GCA_027627325.1 Phlebia brevispora
GCTTTGAGGACGAGCTGGAGCGGACGATGCGCGATTTCGCGAAGAGCAACTTTGGCGTGGAGATTGCGGATAATGCGTTTGAGGGGTAGACAGAGGACGGCATGGGTGGACGGGGTTTTAGTGGGTATCCGGGCTTCATAAAACGAGACTTTTTGTTGTCGGGAGTTGACAGGTTCCAAGAGGCTATACAAAGGCTCGTGTCGTGTCTGCAGCTCCAGCCTGAGGAGAGTATGCTACACACATGATACGAAGGCGAGCGCAGTATTACCTTTCGGGCTCGTAAACCGTAGAACCCCAGACGCGTTTGTGCTTCCCGAGACGTCGAAGGACGCACCGTAGAGCTCTGCCAGTGCCAATGGGAGGCTGACGGGACGATCTGCATAGTAATCACTGGGATCTTTCCTACCAATAACACTCCCCTGATATACAACATATACATGCATGCACTGCGTGCTCTCAGGTGAATGCATCACGTCCAAGTTCGAGCCTTCCGAGCCCGAGTCGGTGGGGATGCATATTCAGCGCCCGATGGACGCCTCGGCACAGGGCTACCGGCGCCATGTTCCACAACGCGCGAAAATCCAGAAACAATGCAAAAAGCTGAAATTGGTCAGAATTACTACGTATAGGCAATTTCTGACCAAAAGTTAAGTTTCATACGCGGCAGTGGGCTACGCAGAATTGAAGGAAAAATACGGCATCGTCTGGGGTGGATCAGAAACGCCATACGCGCTTATCAGTGGCACACGCTCTTTGCGCGACAACACAAGTAGTACTAGTCCGAGTCCGAGTCCTCTAAGGTCCTCTCGCCTGTGCGTAGTGCGCGACTGCCAACGCAATACAGGTTATCAGACGAATCTCAGAATGCAGCAGACTCAACCTGCATTGTGCACTCATTATATTGAGGTAATGCGTGATAACTGCCAATATCCGCGTTCCATGCTTCAACCAGAAAGTTTCATAAAACTCTATCATACGGCGGTCGGTTCCCAGCGTCCTCACGATGCGTCCTGCGTACCTGCTACGGATCTCTCATATCGTTGCTAGCATTCATCAGATAGACGTACTCGTAACCATACGACCCTCGTCAACGCAGGATGCCGCGTCCCAACTCTCGTTTGAACAAGAACATTGACAAGACCCTGAAATTATCCAAGACCATTTTGGAGAGTGGAAAGGACGCATTACAATTCGCTCCGATACCAGGACTGGATGCCGCTGCTGGGGCTCTGGTGACCTTGATTGGGATGATTCAGGTTCGTATCACGATGCTATCGGCCTATCTGACAGATGTCTCCGTTCATCGGAACTAACTTGTACAACCAGCAAGCTAGAGGCAATGCGGAAGCAAGGGAGAAGCTTGCAAACCAGATACAAGAACTTACGAATATCATACAGAACATAGCTGAGAACTCGAGGGGAGCTCTCCAGGGAGCCGGTAGAGAGGCTTGGGGCGAAGGCCCTGATCAGGTTTCCCTATCGCCGGCACTGCAAAAAAGGATTAATGTGTTGGTTAGGTCAGTTAATGCTCATTCACGAGGAAAATGCGCATACTGAAGATGGTTGTACTGTTGCAGAGAGCTGGAAGCCATCCGTGACGATGCGGATAGGCTAAGAAAGCACAACTTCCTCTCTAGAATGCTTAGTAGCAAGATCGACGCGGAAGCACTCAAGGGATTTCAGGATCGCCTGAAAAATGCCACGGATGTCTTCATGGTCAGTAACAACCTGAGTAATTCATCGTGGACTCACGTATCCTCACTTTATATCCAGCTGGGGAGCCAGACTACAGTGGAGCATGGTGTGAATGAGATCAAGGCGATGCTTACGGTACGTATTGTTCGCTTTTGCTGTGTCAGGTGTTTTACTGATAGGTGCATAGCCACGCAGTGAGTAGAACTAAGCACTGCGTTACGAGTGTCGTTCACGTCCGACTTGTAGCGGACTCGTACGACCTTCTGAAGGATTTGAAAGCCCTTGCAGTTCAAACGAGCTATCGTGAGGAGTACAATAAAGCAAAATCCCGTTATCTGGAGGGAACGCGGGGCTCGGTACTCGACGATCTCGAGCGCTGGGCTGTGGGAGATGGTGAGCTAGGCCAGTATTCAGTCTACGTTCTCAGCGGAGTCGTCGGGACGGGGAAATCCACAATTGCCTACCAGTTCGCGAAGAGGCTCGAAAGCAGGAATATGCTTGGAGGAACTTTCTTCTTCATGCGTGGGTCTGAGCGGTTCAGTACCACTCGCTTCGTCATTCCTACGATCGCCTATCAGCTTGCGATGTCACGGGAAAGTCTTTGTCCTCTTATCGCGAAGGCATCCCAAGACCATCTCAAACGCGGCCAATATCAAGAATCCAACTATCAGCTGGACGATCTCATTATAAAGCCGTTGAATGCCGCCGCCGCCTCATATGTTGACCACCTGCCAGTTATTGTCATCATCGACGCCATCGACGAGTGTGCGCCTGACGACGAAGAAACGCTTGCTTTTCTCCTCAGCAACCTCATACCGAAGGTTCAGGAGTTGGCATTCCCCCTTCGTATCCTCATCACAACGCGTCCTGAATTGCGGATCATGAATACACTCTACTTCCAGCGGTTCCACCAGGTCAAACTACACGAGATCCCACGGCCTTCTGTAGATTCTGACATCGCGCACTATTTCGAGACCGGCCTCAGTCACTTTATATACAGAGAAGCCTTCATCGCCAAACGCCCCGCTGCCATACGCCAACTCACCGAGGCCTCGGAAGGTCTCTTCATATACGCCTCTACAGCACTTGACTTTATCACGAAGAATGTGGATCGCCCCGACCAGGCTGTCAGGAACTTGGATGCACTCCTGTCGGCCAAGGATTCTGGGATAGGGAGCCATCTCGACCAGCTTTACCTGAGTGTACTAATCAGTGTGTTTCCAACACATGTGTTGGAACAGAATAATTACGGGGCTCAAGTGCTTGACGTACTTGGTGCGATTGCATTACTGCAGGACCCTGTTTCTCCCAACACACTCCAGGCACTCACTGGCATTAAAATTAGCGTTACCCAAGGCGTGCTTAAACGTCTTGGCTCACTCGTCATAGCAGACGATAACCCCGATGGTGAAATTCGGCATTTGCATGCCAGCTTCCCCCAATTCCTGATTGACCGCTCTCGTTGCGCTGATCACTCCTTCTATGTCGATCCAACTTCCTACCATGGTTCACTTGCCATGCGGTGTCTCGAATTAATCACCGTCAAGGACGCCTTACGATCAGATAGGAGGCAAACTCCCCATGCCAAGTATAGTTGTATGCATTGGGCTACACATCTATCTCTTGCTGGTCCTATGCAGGGATTGTCCGGTCTGCTTGTTACCTTTCTTCACAACAATTTGCTCCTATGGTACGAAACCCTAAGCGACATTGGCCGACTTGAGATCGCAGTGCCCGCACTAATTCGAGTACGTAAGTGGTACCAGGTATGTCTTTTACTTGCCAAACTCCCTTTGATCAATTTTTTTATACCTATTAATCTTACAGACCCAACCAGTTGACGATCGCGGTGGCCAAACACTAGCTTTGCTGAGCGATGCATATCGCTTCATCCTCCAATTTTTCAACCCCATTGCACTAGACCCAAAGCATATCTATGTTTCTGCGTTGCCTCTTACACCTCACTGCGCCCTTCTGGACACGTATGGACCCAGCAATTCTCTCGATGCCACTGTGTGCGTCACAACCAAAAGGGAGTGTCACTGGGGACCATGTCTGCGTGTAATGGAGGGTCACAACAGTGCCATCCCATCTATCCAATTCTCCCCTGATGGACGCTATATTGTCTCAGGGAGCGGGGATACAACTATTAAAATATGGGACGCAGAATCAGGTATCCTGCTGAATACCATGGAGGGTCACGGCGGCTGGGTGCACTCTGTTGTCTTCAACCCCAACATGAATACTAAACAGATCGCCTCTGTTTCCAATGACAGAACATTACGAATATGGGATCTCTCATCGGGAGCGGAGCTTCGCAAGATACAACTTGAAGTACGATATAACAGCGTGGCGTATTCCCCAGACTTAGATAGCGAACAAATTCTCCTGGGGTCTGACAGTGGTCCTCCGTGCCTGCGAGATGCTTCTGATGGGACACTTCTCGCCACGCTAGTCAATGAGCCTCAGACTCCGCAGACTAGTCATACTTCATCGTCACCGGCAATTGCCTTCTCTCCAGATGGCTCATTACTTGCGACTACCTTTGCAAACCAGGTGATACTCTGGAATGCACGGAACCATGAACTCATCACGAGCTTGGCTGGCCACGGGAGTAAGGTGACAAGTGTCGCGTTCGCTCAGGATGATAAGCGAATTATATCCGGTGGCAATGACGGAACCTTGCGCATCTGGCGTGCTGATTCGGGAATCTGTTTGGAGGTGTTGGGAGGCCATAATGACAGGATCAGCTGTGTCGCTGTGTCGGCAATGTTGATAGCCTCTGGTGCCTCCGATGGTATACGCCTATGGGATGCAAGCTCCTACACATTGACAAGAGTCCTTAACTATCCCAACATCCGCTCACTTTCATTTTCTCCTGATGGTGACCGACTTCTGTCCAGTTCGAGGGGCAAAACTCTGTGTTTATGGGACACATCTTCAAATCAGGCACAGGGGAAGACAGCTTCATCGGGCCATAAGCGCGCAGTCACCTGTGTGATATTCTCAGGTGACGGTGCTCTCATTGCTACTGGCTCTCTGGATGATACGGTGGCAATCTGGGAGACGAAGACTGGAGAACTTCTTCACCTCACGCTGTTAGAGGAGTCGTCGGACGACCTACGAAAAACAGCGCTGTTCTTTAGACCAATCGAACACATCACATTTTCTCCAGATAAAAAGCAGCTTGCATTCAAAGATGCAAATAACTTCATTCACGTATTGGACGTCAAGTCTGGAAAAAATACGAGGCTAAGGCATCCCGTAAGCGCTTCTGTACATGCTCAGGTCATAGTCACGGTATACTCCCCCGACGGTGAATGGTTGTCTGCTGGCTTCGAGAGCTGGATTCGCCAGCCAGGGGGCTCGGCGGGAACCACTATTGTTTGCCTATGGCGAACATCCGATGGGTTACTCCACAAGAACATTTGCATAGACCCCGGAGCTGGGGATCATCTTGCCGATCTCGAATTTTCTCCGGACAGCACAAGGCTCCGCATCAACATGAAATCTAGGTGCAATTATATTTACGCCGTGAAGACGGGCGATCCACTGGGTGAGCCCGAGTACGATTGGGAATCAGCCTCCAAACCTGTGGCCCCGTTCGAGGAGAAGAATGGCTGGATCACATTGACAGAGACAAAGAAGAAGCTATGCTGGATTCCTGAATCTAAGCGATCTAACCCTCACAGAGCCGGTACGTATGCAAGTTATGGAGCATACTACGTGACCGGTTCCGAGACTGGTGAAGTTACTATCTTTGACCTCAGCAAACTTGTCGACAAGTAGTACAGTATTATAGCATCGTCTGTTTCCCAGTGTACTAGCAGCAACAATTAATCCACATCAACAGCCTGAGTCGCCTGCGCGTGCCGCCAGGAAAAGGTACGAAGGTGTGCTGTATGTCCTCTGCGATACACTGTTTCAGATTCTTAGGAGGACTCATCGCCGATGGGACGCAGGAGAAAACAAGAGCACAGGACTGAACAGAGAGAAGCACGCATAGACACTCGCGTGGCATATCGTGACCAGGGGAGAGTGAGCGAAGGCAAGCAAGACGGGTGGCTGACAATGATCAAAATACTTTAGAAGATGCGGTGACGTCCGCTATGCTCGACACTCTCGCTTCCAGTCCGCGGAGCACGATCTCGCGCGCCTCTGCATAGGTGGAACGGATGGCTCATGCGCGGGGAGGCCAGAAAAACGCTGCAATCAGTGGCGGAGGAGATCGTATCCACAGGGCAGCGATACGTTCACCAATACAGACAACGCGAAGCGATATTTCTGTCGAGTGAGGGCGGATTATGACCCGAACTTGAATACACGACGCCCATCGAAGGACCCACTACATACAAGAGCTTAGCTTGACAACGTCGCCTCGAGGGAGCAATTCGCTTACATATCAATGTCACTGACGTGTGGTCATCGGACTGGTCGGCGAAGACTGGAAATTCGCGCCACAATGGCTTTGAACGGTACACGACTCGGGACAGCTCTCCAATCCGGTAGGAAAGGAGTGTTGCATGTCGAAATTACATCTTCTTAGGACCTCGACGAGACATTTATAAATTGTGGATCAAAGCAAATATAATCTGTGATTCTAGGACCTAGCACAAATAGTCAGCCTTGTTCACGTGAACCAGCCCACGTACCGCCACCATGCACGGATACCCGAGTGTATAACAGAGTGTTAGGTCTCTGCACGGCAGTGCATAATATCAACATCATAAACCTGTCAGCGGGCGAGAATGCTGCAGCAAGCACTGCATACCGTTCCTGAGCCGAATATGCGCCACAGCGGATCCTGACGACTTACTGACCGCTGCCGCGTGGGGGTCAAAACGAGCTAGAAGGGCCCTTGACCTTGCATCCAAAGGTTTTTCGAGGACTTGAAGGATACGGAATCTATTGATGGACTGTGTACGCCTCGAGAGGCTGCGTCAAAGTCATGATCTCTGACGGTTTACCAAGATCAGCGTTAGTCGTACGTGTGCGTTTGTCAATAGACGACGTACAGCACTGATAGCAGCCCAAGGGCGTCCCGGAGCCCGTATTATGAGGTAAGTTGTGCTGCCGGCGAGTCACTGTGCGCCGCGGCTCCAACGTCGTTGGCAGATACGCTGATCCCAGCACTACAGTAGTAGTAGTAGTATGTATCCATCGAGACGCTCGGTCTAATGGCAATATCACGATTCGTCTCCGGTTCCAAAGCTTAATTGCCGTTCAAGAGCCGTGCTGGATTGGTGAAGAGCACCAGCTGCGATCTGGAGCCCAATTTCTGGTCGAACGATTTACGATTTGAAGCACCTGACCGCGTAAAGGGAGCAGACGGTGTTCTGGAGCTGCGGTAAAGCGTTGCTAAATGACGAGCCTAAATTTAGCACGCTTAGACAACCTTCGTAACAACCTTACGAGAGTGTGGATACTCACACTGGCCAACCACCGTCAGGGGATAGGACGTCCAGGAACAGCGCCTCCTCATGTTCTATAGCAGGTCGGATTGATGACACCCAATACCTGGCGCAGGAGACAGCAGCCATATAGTACCTGTTACCCAAGTGCACGTGAATGAAAATTCTCAAAGTGAGTACTTGCAAGAGAATTAGAGGGAAGGAGGCGTGTCCGTGCTTCTAGGGATCGCGTGTGATCGTAGTGTCTTTCTGGATAGCAATCTCAGGTCCTCGTGGCGCATGTATGATGGTATGCGAGACTCTATATCCTATCAGAGTAGTAATGTACGCGTCGATTAGGCGAACGTAACATTCTATGGGACACGCACCAAACTCAAACCTTCTTGCTGTAGCTCGCCTTCACACGGAGAAGACAATAGACCAAGGCAGAAGGTGCGAAGCTCTGATCATCCTGCGAGACAAGTCAACTTTCCTGTTATCGGTGATATTGGGGTGTCCCTGTGCTCAGTCTGCGTTCTTTAAACCTGTGCCGTGGCCCTGTGAAGCATTGGAGAAAGAAACACCAACCGACATACTGCCGAAATTGCGCGGAGGAACACTGTACTACGAATGCTAGATGAGTGAATATGGAGGCCTTTTAGTGACAGCTCGTTTAGAACCGAGCTGCCGCGTTGCCGACTATATCTGGTTTACCTTGCGGCGGATCTTACCGTGTGGGTGCACGTCGCGACCCCAAAGACCGCTGCAGCGTCGGCAGAAATGTGGCGTCCAGGATTAACTGTCTCGCCTTTTTCCCAGGGCAAAGTTCCGTAGTATTGAGACTTGAGATATGCAGCGGTTGAGTGGATCCCATACTCGCAGTTTGGTGCACAGGAAAGACAACCAGATTCAGTAAATCAGTCAGTATAGTATCTGTCAGGCCATTAGCAAACTTCGCGCGTCTGACGCCGTCTAAAACAGATCTGACTCACAGCTTGAATAGGATGCATTACGTCGAGCGATTGCTGCACATTGGACATAGCGTTGGTGCAGAGCGGTTCGAACCATATGAACATGGAAACTTACGAGAACATGCTGGATGATCTCGAATAGTATGCTTAAGTTCAGGATTGCGCTATTTGCTCCTCAGTACCGTCACATCATCACAAGAAGTATGAAACATACACGCAATATATGCTTTCTACGGGCTCTTTCCAGGTTGCTCACCAGTACGAAATACAACACCTGACCGAGTGATCAAGAAATGTTTCGCTAAGGTTTGCACGTAAACCAAGCTGTCAGCTGTGCTAATCGCAGCAAAGTCGACACCCAACACTGCAAACACGATCAGTCCACTTTGTGCATAACCATGAGTATTGCTCACTACTGACCAAACGTGAAAACAGTTGCTGCCTTGAGACTTGCAGTGTAGAAACTCGCTCGATATAGGTTTGTTGAGACAACTTTAAGGCCCCGATATAGAGCGGCCCAAGTATGGGATTGCTCACGAAGAGCTGAGAATGTAGTTGTACTTTTTAGGAAGTCAGATACGTTGAATCAGGAGGATAAGTAATAGAACCTTACAGTCTCGACTGCCACGGGGACAAGGCCGAGTGCCAATACAATCGTGCATAACCACACGTTGCGGACTGTCAACGCGCACGTCCGAAGTGCAGAGAGTACTATAGTATTCAGAGATAATCGTTGGTAAGTAGTTTCAGAGAGATACATAGAAGTGTCTATCATACTAGTAGCAATGACTCTGGGACGGAGCCCGAGAGTAGGGATGATCCTGCCGCTTTCTTGAGCGAAGGCTTAGACGTAGAAGCTTGTATTGAGTTTGTCATTGTGCTTTTCGATTAGGACGTGCGCTGTTGTCTTCTAAGAGTACTGGAATGCGTACCAGGACCCATATTGACAAAGATGAGACACGTTTACCATCTCTGATCGTGTAGCGGTTAGTACACGCGCCTGTCATGACATCAGTTCAACTAGACCGCGCGAGATCGGGGTTCGACTCCCCGTCAGAGAGTATTCTTCATCTTGTTTCCATACCTACTCTGTCAACGTAGTAGGAATACGAACCGATAGTGGCCCCTGGCACTGAACCGCACTACTGACTGTACAGCGCGTGCTTCCTGGTAATGTTGTGACTTTGAAGCTCGAGTCCTTGATAATGCCAAGTGCTGAGTGTGACGGTCGAGATAATAAAGCTAGGTGCTAGGCACGAACTCCTTTGAGGTGTAGTAAAGGCTTGCGTCAAGGCTGGGGCATTCAGCCCACTGCCAGACGGTCGGAACATGGCAGTAAGAAATGTGGGTGGCATATTAGACGCACCTTGCAGCCCATGGACAAGTGGAAGCCACGACAGTTGGTTCGGAACTTTGCAAAGAACGGGACGTTGATGCTGATTTGCAGATTCCAACGTACAACCTGACGTAAAGCGACATGACCATGAGTCAGGATCTAAAGAATATAACAGCAGAATGCTGGCTACAGCATAGGATAGACTGACCTTTGCCAACACGAGGGTAATCTATGTCCGTTCGCCATAGCGGTTCGTCTGCAAGTGAATTTATGGCGATCTAGTAATAGGTACCAAGTAGCCGTGCAAAGTCGTAAGAGGCTATAACGGCCCCGCGCCTGCGTACTCACCGCTGACAGGGAACTGAACCCCCGTCTTTTTGAACCAAAGTCCGCGTTCGATTCCTCGTCAAGAAGGCATTCTCCCATACTGCCAAGCAACCTTGAATTCTGGCGAACTTGCTTGGAGCGGGATCGGGACAGGTGAAATCGCAGGAGCGACGGTAATGACGTGCTGAGAAGCCTGAGATGTAGAAACCGCAAGGTCCGTCCGAAATGCAAACAAGAACAGGGAACATAAAAATACAGATTATTTTGCTGCGGGCACTGCGCGTGTATCATCATTACGCACGCAAAACGGAGCTTGTGAGCCATGGGTGAAGTTCGTGACGTGACGCTTCTGAGCCGTGCGCGTCGCGGATTTATGGTTACATTTGTCACGTCAGTGAATCTGCGGAAGTTTGTAAGAAGACTTGATCAAACAGGGAGGCAGGGAAATACTCAACTGGCTCAAGACCTTATGCTCCGACTGCAGCACCACGACAAACTTTCAATAAGGCGAACTGTTCTGTAGGTCGTTCAAAGACTACATGCTGGAGTATCACTGGTGCGAGAGTCAGATGGCCAACCATCATGACACCAAGTATTGCGGCTTTTCATATGTGTAGAGAAGACGAAACTGGGACATATATTGCAGGCAGACAGTAACAACGATGGTGGTGACAGTGGTCTTGCTCGAAGGCAGCCGAGGACGAAGCGTCGCTACGGGACGCCCGGGGTATGACACACCCGACGGTCCGGATCTTCCGGATCCCGCTTCTCAGGTCTCACCCTCAGGCTCGCAACCCTCAAGCTTAGAAGAAGATGCCTGGACCGCCACTACAGACACAGCATCAGTTCGGCATTAGCGAGTACGGGCATATCACGCATTGTGCAAGGACAGCTTTCCAACATAGTGGAGTCATTCCAGTAAAATACACGTAGATTTGTAGTTCCTGTATGATACAATTTGGACTGGAGAATGTACATTGTCGACAACCGGCGCGAGAGCTGCTCATGCCTTGTATTGGAAGCGGATAGCCTCAGAGGCAGGCCGGACGGGCAAGGGCTTGACGGGAGGGTGACCAATTGCCTTTGCGATGCGGTCGCTGAGGTTCTGATCGACAGCAGCGAACACGGACACTGCAATCAAACATATGTATCAGAGTCACGTTTCAAGATATCAATGCAGTTGGGACTTACGCTGCCTGGCCTTGACGATACTGCTCTTCGCGTTGCCGAGGTGACCAGCGACGTTGCCGACGAAGTGGTCTCTGTCGGTGTCGCTGAAGACCTTCTGCCAGAGGGCACGCGGCTGCTCGAAGTCGACTGTAAAGACGATTGTGAGGTGTTGTTAGTCGATATGCGGAAGAATAGACGCACGCTCGGTGATCTGGCTGAGGTCAACATTGGCATGACCGAGCCAAACCTCGTGCTTGACGTTCTCGTATGGCTTGGGCTTGTACCTGCGCAGAGTGATTGGCATTGTACCCGGGAAAGCTGATCGATGGATACTCACGACAACGGGATGAGGCTGCTCTGGTAGTTGGGCCTCGAACCCTGGTTATTGAGCGCCATGAATCCATCGCGCTGGAAGTTGGCAATGGGGACGATAGCGCGTTGACGGGCAGCTGCTGGTAGTTCACACCAAGACGATGACGGTGGGTGTCCGGGTAAGAAAACAGACGCGACTGGAGGACTGGGTCCGCAGAGGGCTCGACACCGGGCACCAAGTGAGAGGGAGAGAAGGCAGCCTGCGACATAGGAGTCAGCACCCTCCGCAGCAGGAGGCGTTGCGGGATGACGCACCTGCTCAATCTCGGCAAAGTAGTTCTGAGGGTTCTCATTCAGAACCATCTTGCCGATCGGGCGGAGTGGGAACTCTGAGTGCGGCCAGACCTTGGTCAGGTCGAGGATGTTGTAGCGGAACTTCTCGGCCTGCTCAGGGGTCATAACTTGCTGTAATGGAAATGAGCAATCTATTTGACAATCACAAACATAGGAGGTGAGGGGCACATACCACGAAGACGTCCCAGGTCGGGTACTTCCCCTCCTCGATATCCTTGAACATGCTCTGCAGGCCATGGTCGGGGTTCTCACCCGCAAGCTTAGTTGCCTGCGCATCAGTGAGGGTCTTGAAGCCACCCCGAACCTTGAAGTGGATCTGGACATAGTTATACTTGCCCTCAGAGTTAACAAACTTGAGCGTGTGACCAGAGTAGCCGTGCATGTGGTGGAAACCGTCCGGAGTTCCACGGTCAGAGAACAGAATCATAACCTGGTGGATCGACTCGGGGTTTTGCGACAAATAGTCCTGAAACGTGTATATTAATGTCGATCTTTAGGAGGACAGGGCTAGCTGAACATACCCAGAACATGTCGGCATCCTTGAGGTGAGTTTGGGGGTCGCGCTTCTGGGTGTGGATGAAGTGTGGGAACTTGGATGGGTCACGCAAGAAGAAAACTGTACAAGATGTTAAACTTAGGAATGGTCGTCATGATGCGAAAACTAACTTGGCGTGTTGTTTGCGACAATATCCCAGTTGCCCTGGTCCGTCTTGAGCTTGACGGCAAAGCCTGGAGGTATTCAGTTGCATGAGCATTACTGGAGCGACCTACACTCAAGTGAGACAAACCTCGGGGGTCACGGGCACTGTCAGCGGAACCGGACTCGCCGCCGACAGTAGAGAATCGCGCAGTCGCCTTGCACTTGTTGCCGACCTTGCTGAAGAGCGACGCACAAGTCAAGTCGGTGATGTCATGGGTGACCTCGAAGTAGCCGTGGGCACCGGCGCCCTTGGCGTGGACCTACGAGAGAGCGTTATCGCCTAGGCGCCCCCCCCATGTGACAAACGGGTACTCACGACACGCTCAGGGATACGCTCGCGCGCAAAGTGCGCGAGGAGGTCAATGTGATGGAAGTCTATAAGATCGCGGTGGTGTCAGCGGTGCTATGTGGAGGCGTCGTGATCGACGTACCCTGAAGAAGGACCGGTCCATTCAAGCCAATACGCTGAACTGCATAGGGCTCAGCAACGGGCGCGCCGTTGGATGTTGTGTAGGTAGCGTTGTCTTGAGCCGCGAGAGCTTCCTTGGACGGCATAGTGCTACTTCAAGTGTGAGCTGAGTGACTGAGATGGAACCAGTTCAGGTTGTGAGAACAGCATTGGGGAGAGTCTTGGGCTATATATGCCATTGCCATGAGCCTATGGGAATGGCGAATATAGTCAGCAGGTCCTGTGAGTACGAATGGGTAACCGGGAATGTAAGCGTCTCGTCCGAATGATCGTGCCGCACGTGCGCTTGACTCAGCGGTCGAGGAGCACGGCTGCTCGGACACGCCCTTCCTCAGGCCCCTAACCAACATTACATCCGCGGTTTCAGGTCCGCGAACAGGTCATACGTATGATCACTTACGCTTCCAAAACTGTTCTGCATTCTCGTACTATTGGCTGATTTAGTAGCTGCACAGTCTACTTTACCACATCAGATCGTAATGAAAAAGCGAGTGTCACTTGACAACCCCGAGCGTAGGAGGATTTCTTTCTCTGCTATATCTGAGCGCTGTTAAGGGCGCTAAATATCAATCGATGCTATCTTTCAGTGTCACTGACGACATACTTGAACAGGATCCGACTGCGTTGCGAAGGTTATGATGGACCAGACTTGCAGCGAGACACGCTAGTGCACACGCTATCCATTCTCAAGGTGTCAGGTGGACAATTGAGTTGAAGATGCCGGCGACGGAATTCGAGTTACCTATGAACCCATGAGAGATTAGAAGCATAAGAAGCATGAACAGCTGCGAAGAGCATATTTGGCGAGCGCAACTTCCCTACTCATTTCATCAATGGCGACCATACATGACACAACCCCTCCTTTACAAAACACGCCCCAGACAACCTCTATGATAGAGTAGCACCGAGTCCAGAGCATGGACAATGAAAGGTACGGATCCGGGGTGGGGAGAGCTTCACGGCATCTTTCGAGATCGCGTTGTCTCAGGCAACCGCACGTGAATCACGCAATGCAAATAACGTGCACAGCAGGACCAGAACTAGGGATCTATTGAAATGATCATCATAGTTTCGTGAGTAGACCCTATAGCTCGCCAATTGGGGAACCTCACCGTTCTGACGACCAGACCGATTGTCGTATCCGTCGCAATCTCCACGAAAGAAGATGTGCATGCGGTAATTGCCACCGCATCGAGCGCATGCCCTCCCTCAACGTGTATCCGCCCGACCCCGATTCTCGCGATGGCCCCTATTTCTCCCCAATACATATCGCGGGGTCATCGCGGTGTTTGGTTGCTCACAGGCTTGGAAATCGCGCCCGGCAGGTGCTCAGCAGCGAAAATAAGAAATGAGACTTGCCCCAAGACGTTTCATACTGCCTAACGGAGCATAGCTTGCCATGAGAGATCGACGACAATTGCCCGTTACGGTGGAGGCGGCTGCAGTCCGCTCATAGTAGAGACTCGACACGACGAGCTCCTCGCAGTGAGATTGAGTTCGTATTCACGATACGAAAGCAGGCACCCGGAAGGACCAGCGTCGAGCATGAGATACATGAGAGACGAAAACGGAGACGAAGAATGGGAACTCAAGGGGACCGGGCGTGCGAAGAATTGATCGGCCATTGCCGATCACACTCAAGCCGCGAAGCTCGCGCTCAATGACCTTGAGTTCTTCCGCGGCGGGTGTGGGCCTCTGACGCTCAGCCTCGGGTGCGTAGCTCCCCCACGGTGGCACGAAAATCAGCCGATGTCCGCATGTGGCTAGTAGGGCAAGACCTGCAAGCGTAGGATTGTGACAGTGGGTAATAGTTGTAGTAAAAAAGCTGAAACAACGGGTTGGATAAGCCGGGAAGGAGATCACGCACTAGAGCTTGATATTAGAAAACTTGTAGAGTGACTCTGCAAAATTTGAACACGCCACGAATCTTTCGAGGCTGCATCTGCATCTCTACCAATAATATGGTGCCGGAACGGGTGAACTTATGTTGAATTCTTTCATATTTGGCATCGCAATGCGATAGTCGGCATGCAATTCGGCCACTGTATCGTACGCATAAGAGTTGTATTGTATATAATACACCGTAATGAAAGGTGTAAAGATCATTTTTATAGGAGACGTAGACGCATCAAGGACCTCCAGCAAGGGCGAGAACCCTCGCTACAGCCTGCTCTGCAGCAGACATCAGCAATCCATGAGGATTGCCCGTCGGCAGAGACGGTATGATTGATGCATCGATAATAAACTAGAAGTAATGTTAGCTAGACAATTTTTCTCGCAGACATTTCAGGTGCTGACCAGATTGTTCGTGCCCCACACTTTGACATTCTCGTCAACAACGCTGTTGGAAGAGCTGTTGCCAATGCTGGCCGAGCCAATCCAGTGGTTGGAGTCCATGGTACCCTGTCAAGTATTTGTCAATGTCAGAACACAACCTAGGAGGTATTATGCCGTACAGGATCATATGCATCAACTGTAAAGAGCGGATTAGTGGCAGTATCGTCTACCGCAACTTCGCAACGCACCATATTCTTCGATCGTCTGAGTGTAATCGGGCGTGATCATGGTCAAGTTGGGTATACTCTTGATGTTTGTTGCGACATCGTTGAGTGCCTGTAGCAGTACCACCTTGTCTATAGGTTCGACCAGCCAAGGATTTTGAATAGGCGAAGCTCGGAGAGCAGCATCAATACCGATGCGTCCCCTTGACTGAATGCCGGTGGAGCTGGATCGAGGGAATAAGTAATCATAAGGTAACAACGAATCAGCACTCACAGGTACAATGTGATGGTGAAGAGCTGGCTGCAGGAGCAGAGTCAATATGATGTAAGGAACGTGCTGTCTGCGACATACGTTGTGTTGTATGGAACGCTTGTGTTGACAGATGCAGCACCCGGCCGCACAGTGCCTTGAGCCTGACATATCATAAGTGGCTTCTCAAGCGAGATCGGCAACATACTCACGTAATATGTAATGTTACCTCCTGAGTAGGCACGCCAGAAGTTCAGTCTAACCATCAAAGAGAGAGTGAGTCAGGCACGGTTAACACGAAACTGTGTTTCCCCACTTAGGCGAGGCACCTGCGAGGACGCCTGAGAAGCTTGAGAGATATTGTTGGGCGTCCGCAGAAGGGGGATCCGTCCACACGTCAGCCCAGTTGTCGTACGAATTGATGGATGGATGAGTGAAAACCAGCTACTCAAGTTGTCAGTCTGCCGGTGCGTGCAACAAAGAGGGGCGGACATACATTGATCGAGGGGTTATCCTGCACGTTCATGCCAACAGGTAAGTCGATGAACTCGTTCGCGGGAGGAAGGCTGGTAGCTGCATCCGCATTGCCTTGTACGAGAGAGATCATATCGGAGGGCCCGATACCACTTTGGAAGAGGATGCGAGGCGTGCCGAACGAGCCAGCAGAGAGGATGACACGGCCATTGGGCGTGAGTGGAACAACACCATTGGGCCCCAAAGAGGTATCGTTGGTCTGTACACCAGTGATCTGCGAACCGTTCCGGACCACGTTGGAGACTAGGACGAAGTCTTTGTACGTGAAGTTCGGGCGAGCGCTAGCAGTCTGGAAGTAAGTAGCCACAGGTCCACCGCGCTTGCCACCGATGAACTGTGCAAAATTTGAACATCGTCGAAGACAGTAGAATACGATGCAGACATACGTCGAAAGCGCTGTAGCCATAGACGTGATCCTTGTAGTTGGGGTTGTCATTGATAGTGATCTGTGAATAACCTTGACTGCTTAGGAACTGGCCTACTAGCGTTGCCGATTCCTCGAGGTATCTCTTGCCGTCCACAGAGGGTGCATCCGTACTTGGGAGACGAGCGATGAGTTGGTTTGTGTACGGTTCAGCGTTAGTCCAAGAACTCGGCCAGCCAACCCCAGTGGAGAAGTCATTGCTGTTCGGATACCAGTAGAGTCTGTATAGTACATCTCTTAGCAGCTAGTAGTCATGTTTGAACGTATGATACGCACGCTCCATTGATAGAAGTACCACCGCCAAGAAGGCAGCCCGCGAAGACGGTGACATCTATACGCGTAGCAGTCAGTACAGCGACATAGGTGTATAGCTGGCGTGATAGTACCTTTGCACCACCACCAGTCATCAGGATCGGTGAACATGGACTCAAACAATCCAGGGATATCGAACTTGGTCAGCTGCAAAAAGCATCACGTCACATTCGGAAAACTTGAACATGTGAAATCGCTTACATTACTACCTGCAGCAGATGCCCATGGCGCTACATAGTTGCCACCAGTCTCAGCCGTGCTGGGCCCACCGCGCTCTAGGAGGAGCACTTTCTTTCCAGCCTCTGACAGGCGGTCGGCAGCGATAATTCCTCCCGGACCTCCTCCGATAACGACGTAGTCATAAGCAACAGCCTAAGACGAGCACATAAGTATAAATGAGAGTAGTTGAGGAATATAGACACGCACGGGCGTTGTAGGTCCCGGTGGCGCGCTGCTCGTCTGCGACGGAGGCGCAGACGAGGTGGTCGGTGGACTACTACTGCCTCCCTGACCATTGAGGTACCCGCTATAGGTAGAGCTGCTGACGTGCGCGGTCGAGTAGTCGATACCGAAGAAGCCGACTGTGTGAAACGAGATAAGGCGTGAGAAGTTGAACGCGTGGAGATAGTACTCACAGTCCGTGTGCTCCTGGAAAGTGCTCTCAGGGTCGGACGGATCATCTACGGCGATGTTCGAAAATGCCCACGCGAGAACGCCTTCGCTGTCCACGTCTATACCTCCACCGGTCCAGCCTGGTAACCACAGAATCCGTGATGTCAGTAATCAAATCTGCACGTGGTACTCATCACGCACTTGTGCATCCTTCGCATCTGAAGACCCAGCGCCAGTAGGTGGAGTTGATGGAACTTGAAATCGTTGTCACAGTGGCGTCTCCAGTGTACGCGCTTTAGACATGCTTTAGCGCTGACAATGAAGGCATACGTCTCGTGTGCGACTCACACAGGCTGAATGTAGTCACTGCATTTTTCGGTCAGCACGCGTTACAGCAGGATGGAGGGTATCGACTTACGTTGCCCAGCGGGTAGAGAACACAATGTCACCATCGTTAGGCCAAGCTACGAGGAGTAGGTCTTGAATCATGTCTCCACCGAGGGCAAGACCAATCCATTGTGAGTCGATGGGCGCAACAATCTCGCCGATGAATTCAGTGGAGTCGCTGCCTGAGGCAGGCAACGGCGGGAAGGTGAAACCATATGTCACATCGTGGACCGGGTCCGTGAGACCAGTGAACTGATAGCCATTGACGGGGTCCACAAAGGTGGAGGCACTTTGAGACAGTGCTGTGAAAATGTACAAATTTCAGTAAGAGTCACCTCATCATGGATGGTGCCTACCAGTGCCGATGAAAGGCAGTAAAGTCAACAGGGAGCGACGTAGCATGGCGAAAGATGCAGCTCCAACTTTTGGGGTTCGTCTCTGCAGGCCATCGGCACCAAGAGCTACATTTTATGCTGGGTCCTGTCCCGACAGTACGGGCTGGTGGCGAAGAAAGTCCGAGCGACAAGAGACCAAATGGGAATGTATTCATAGGACAGTCACCGCGTGAGCTCGTCGTCGACGCCTGAACGACGCTTTGGGACTGTTACACATGTCATGCAGGGGTAATATGGCGCACTATAAAATGCAATCACGACTTGAGTTGAGTGGCGGAAACACGTCGGAAATTGCGTTGCTGCCCGTGATCATTATATCGCAAAGTTTTCCGAGTACTCGACGCCATGGATATCCCGAAGTTCATTCGCCCGCAATATCTGCAGTCATTCCGATAATACCGTTGTTATGCATTGCGCAAGCACTGGTACTCACCATATCATTGGCGAAAACCAAGCATATGGATTGCCAAAAGCAGCCGACGATATGCCGACCTATAGCCTAAGAAGCTGTACGGGCTGTTTGATCAACAAGCACTTCCCCACATAGAAGATGGAGGAGAATCGCACCAAGTCCGAAGCAATACACTTCCCCGCAGGAGTAACAGGTCTCGTGAGTGTGGGGCTCAACGGCAAGCGCTGTCGATGATCCATCCCAGTGCAAGAGACAAAAATACGATGGCGATCCGGCACGGCAGCAATGCGAGAGAAACGGAAGAAATGACGTTTTACGTACTTCTCAAGGTGGAGATTTCCGCATATGCTTACAATATCCGCTAAGGAAGACATTTGTTGCGAGCCCCGCGCTGCAATCAGGCCGTCGTAGGTGATACATCACGCTCGACGGCGACAGAGTGCCAGATTGACAACTCAGATATGAAGTTTTTGGATCCTAAGGGAGTGCATAAGGACCATGTAGCTAATATCCATAGGCACTTTTGAGGTTGAGTATTTCGGGTGTTCATCGTTCTGGTTGAGCAAGAATCCGATCGAGCGCCAATCAGTCCTGAAATGGGTGATCTTATTTGGACCTTACCTTCTGATCCTAACATTGGCAAACAAGTACAAATAAAAGCGAACGCAGCAATCAGCTCAAGTTTGCCCTTGCCAATACTTCAGGCACTTTCAACTCTCGAGCTCTACTTTAAAACTAGTGGTGGTTGATACTCGATTTATCTTGCACGAAGGCAGACGAAGGAGCTCATAAGCGGCCTCTCCAAGGTACAGCGCGCTAACCTGGAACTGTACGTTCAAATTTGAATATTGAATACCGAAGCATTGCTTATCTCCTGATAATTGTAGACATTCTTCAGCTGGAGACTGGACAAGATTGTGCGAAACATTATTCCAAGCCTCTTTGAAGACAAAGTTTATACACTCATGTGCTTGACTACCGTCTACTTACTTTGTCGACGACCCTCTGGTGGGGAAATCCCGTGCAAACTGTGTGTCTCAATGAAGGACGGAGTACAGTAGTGAGTCATAGTTGTTCCACAGTTATTTGTGGATGACTCAAGCTTCTGGTTTCAAGCTTCGGTGCGCGCGCATTCCGCGAGGGCACCGTGGCGGTTCAAAGGAAGCACAGATCGTTGCTTTATGTCAGGAGACAGCTGCACACGAGGCAATTTCGAAGCTGTCAATAGTGCACGTCGTCTGAACTGTTGTCGCTTCCGACGTATAGACTGCATTGCGGTCCAACGTTCAGACTCATGGTCACAATGCTGCGACCACACGACCACAGGTGGAAACGCTAACGTTTAGTGTAAGTATCTCCTCTTCATCCTGATGGTCTGCACATACTTTTGTATTCGCACTCTCTCCGGTATCGCTCCCTTTTCTGCAGATCATCCATCCGTCAAGCCGTCGCTTCAAACTTGAGAAATGTGTTACACCATTCGGAACTACTGGGCGTTCTATAGCTGCGGTCATTTCATGAATCTAGGGGCAAAAGAAGTATGTGGTAATAACTGACCACTTCACCAAACTCCTTGATCGATTCATGAGTCTTTCTCTAGAAACGTTGCCTCAACCAATGGTGCATAGGCAGCCCGTTCCACGCAAGGGTATGCCCGCCAACTACAAATCCTCGGGCGCATTGTATTCATCACATGGTATTTACCAAATAATTGAAGTGCATGCTGACTTCTCTTAGCCCCAACCTCGATGTACCTTCAGAGATTGGCGTTATCAATAGCATTTGCCCAAACTGCGTGGCAGCGGCCATTCGATTGGCGGGCTAAATGTGACCCACGAAGGATATCGATCATTTTCAGATTGAGTATCTTCTGACTTAGCTCACGAATGGACTAAGCATATGATCTCATGGTTAAGAAAGGACTAGTATATGTAGCAATTCTCTACGAAGACGAGTGTATCAGCTGTATTTATGACTTGTTCTAATTGTGTATTCGTAGACAGAAGGATAACGTCGATAGCAATGATATATATTTGAAACTCCATGATATTGTCCGACGATTGAAGCCACGCAGGCATCCCCACTGAGATCTCAGAGTTTGTGGGCTCAGGCTAGGGCAGGCACGAATCCAAGCGGAAGCATCGTCGCGGAATCAATTCAAAGTGATTGCCGCTTTGGGCGCCTGAGGTTGCCTGAGGTGGGCGCTAGAGAGAGTTGGTCGCTGCTGTTCTTGTTCTGCTACGACGGTCTGTGTCAAGTTCGAGAGGGTCCACCCATTCCTCTCAGATTCATTCATACTTACCTCACTGTCTAGCGTGATTTTGGACGCGTCCCTTCTTTAGTATTTTCTTTCCCTCCGCCGATCTGCACCGCGCCCCAGCTAGCTTGAACTGCTGGTGTCTCACACTCTCCAAGTACTCTTGTCTGTATCCCTGAAGAGGAATATCTGGGGACACCTTGCTAAGGCTAGGCTTTCTGATACGTGCTTTGCTACTCAGAACCTCCGCGGTTGCATTTCGTCTGGATAATTGGATATGTCTTCTCCCACCACCGGAGCCTCATCGGCCGCTGGACCCAGTAGTCAGAATGGTCGTGCATCCGAGAACGTTGACGAGAAAAACAGGTGAAGCAGAGCTTTTTGCGATTCTCATACTTTGCTGACACGTGGAGCAGCGTGGTGATCAAGGTGGGAATGGTGGGCGACTCGCAGATTGGGAAGACGAGTCTAATGGTCAAGTACGTGGAGGGAAGTTTTGACGAGGACTACATTCAGACGCTGGGTGAGATACAATTCACTATTTAGTACGCAAGTGAATGTTCATCGTCATATCACCCTCAGGCGTCAACTTCATGGAGAAGACCATTACCGTTCGGCGAACGACGATTACTTTCTCTATCTGGGATCTCGGTGGTCAGCGGGAGTTCGTCAACATGCTTCCGCTAGTGTGCAATGATGCGGTTGCTATTCTATTCATGTTTGACCTCTCCCGCAAGTCAACGCTGAACTCGGTGAAGGAATGGTATCGGCAAGCCCGAGGATTCAACAAGGTGTGCACATGTCTCTTCCGTAAACTTCATCATAGCTTAATCTGAGCGGTCTGACCATCTAGACGGCAATACCCTTTCTGATTGGAACGAAGTTCGACACGTTCGCGACCTTCCCCAGGGACGAACAGGAAGAGATCACGAAGCAGGTAATATGTATCGTGGATGACGCTCAGTGCAGTCGTGCTCACGTTGTGCCCTTCAGGCGAAGCGGTTTGCCAAGGCCATGCATGCATCTCTCATTTTCTGTTCGACCTCCGCGTCGATCAATGTCCAGAAGATATTCAAGATCGTCCTCGCCAAGGCATTTGATCTCAAATGCGTCATACCTGAGATCGAGGGTGTCGGCGAGCCGATATTACTATATGTCGATGTATAATTATGCTAGCGGGTTGGAGCTGGTAGTGGCGGATACACATGGGAAGACATGCGTCATGGGATTCTCCGAGCCCATAGGGATCGGCTCGGCCCACTTATAGTAAGAATCTTCACTCTCCACCATCTCTTAATACTGCTAAGATACGCAACAGCGTCAACTAATAGAATTCGTGACGCATTAAATACCCAACCGCGTTTTCAGTATGTCTAGAAGGAAAGATATAACACAGTCTTGGAAGTATGGCTCCCGACTCTTCGTTTCCTCTTAACGCTCCTTTTCGTTGTGGTTGCTCCCACGTATGTTTCGGACATTATCTCTCCAACCTTCGCAGCATTGTCGCACCATCACGTACTTTATCCCGTCGCCCTTCGCATACGTTTCGCTCATCGGTCCTCTTCGTCGCTTTGTCGGTTGCTGCTGCATATCATCCAGTGTCTTTGTTTGTGTGTCGTTGTTTGCATAGCTATATAATCACATTGTTTTCTTATGCTGACATGTTTGTATGCTTTTGCCAACGTGCGCCATCCTATTGCAAGGATGAGAAGACCTGTTGAAAGAATCGCGCCTCGCCGGGCCGCGAGAAGTAAA
>JANHOG010000019.1:0-41411 GCA_027627325.1 Phlebia brevispora
GGAGAGCCATAAAGAATATAGGTATACCCGAACAGAAGACGATCTCGAAGAGGGTGCGCCGCTGGTGGTCGGCGCTCGTCGCGCTCTTCGCACGACCAGACGCCACCGACTCGAGGTGTTTGCAGATGCAGAAGGCAGACGCGGGAATGGCAGTTAGGCTGCCTATCATTAGTTTCGTAACTGCATTTCCGACGCGCTTAGCCCCAGCCAACCCCGAAACAGAATGAATACTCACCTATATCGCACCACACCGGCGCGTGTATCGCGTCATTGCCCGCCCACACAAGGGCGTCGACGGCGTATATGATATTGAGCGTGAACAGCCACGCAATCATCGACACAGCCGCGGCATTCTGCAGCCGCACAAACGCGGGGAGGGGCACGAGGACGAGCAACGCGCACACGAAGGCGCCGGCGGGCATGTAGGGGTACCGCATGGCTCCGATTGATATTCGTAAGGACAGGAGAAGGTGGGAGGTATAAGGTATAAGGCGGAAGTGGGTGTGCTCGAAAGGGATGAAAGTGCAGTCCCTGTCTCCTCGCCGGCGTACACGCCTAAATTTTCTTTCCTCCCATTGTCTCTCGGCTAAGGCGGGCGGAGGAGCGATGGAGTGGTGCGTCCATCACCATGTAGGCGCCCGAGACAATGGGCCTTCCGATAATGGAGCTAAGTGCGCACAATGATCAAGGAGCTCGAGAGCGCGTTATTGAAGGTCGCGAGAATTGAGAATGCAAGTCTGCAGGTCACTCTGCGAAGAGTGCGTAGAATGTATCTCCAGCTTTTCCGGCTCGTCTCTGGTTTGTAGTATCGGGGGACGCGGTCGTTCATTCAACGAAGCTCTTTATTGTCTGCAGTGAGGGAGCCGGATCATGCAGATGCAGAAGGTATAGATCATGCATTCTCGGGTTGTTATTGAGAACTTCGGGTAGTTGTCTTGGAGAGTTCATGGAAAGAGCTGAGCTCGGTCCTCATTATTTGTACATGTTAGGATCAGACGAGCGCTAGATTCCGCAAATAGAAGGATTGGCCTAATTTGGACTGAGAAATCTCGGTGTCGACAGTGAAGTAGATTTTAACCTTCAATGAGTGTGTAGGCTGTCTTATTCTGCACGGTATATATTGCATGCTAACTACCACTACAGGTGAGATCACTATGTACGCGCCCAAATTTATACCAACAACACGTATCCAAACTACAGATACTGGCAGTGACTGTTAGCGTGAGAGATTCTAAGTATCCGTACTCACTGAGGACAACCAGCAAAGGGCAACATAAACAAGAGAAAGCCAAAGACTTTGTAGGAAGCGACAATATTAGTACACGGTGCAGGGCTAAATCTTTTATCTGCGTGCCTTGTCAAAAGTCAACACAAATCAGGATGCGAGCAAAAGTAAAGCTACTTCGACTGCTCGAGAGACGTAGACAAGAGCATGAGAATCGCGGGACCACATCTAATAGAATCATATGCTAGTAATGTAAGCTTCAATGTAATGAGAGGTTGCTGAGAGAACAGGACGCAAGATACGATGTTAAGTGACTCGAAACACAGTTCTAGTGACGAAATGATGGTCAGAGATGTTTGCAGAATTGTTGAGTCTGGGAAGCCCGCCGGACCTCCTGTTTCCTATTAATTAGATAAAGAACAGACAACACGAAGAGATAACACATACCGCAGTGGTTGATAGGCCAAGGCAGCACTCCTGCACATCTTAGGAGATAACGCAGTAGAATCCGCCTCCCGGTTGAGAGTTGTGTTCGAAGTCACGAAGAATGTCTTGACTGCCGTCCGACGCACGCGATGGTGTGAGGGAGGCATCGATGAACGACGGAGATTCGTCCGGCAGAAACGCGAAATCGCAGGTCGTAAATGAATCCATGGGTGTTTATGTGGTCGTAAAAGAGTGATCGGAACTTGACGAGTGCAGGAGACTAGGAACCGCGAAACCAAGGCGAGAAGAGCGAGTCTGAAGTGGAGTGACTGTTCCAGGGAGGACTAGGCCTGCTAGTCTTGTGGATTGTGGGGCTGCAGCGACAATGACCAGGCACTTATATTGCATGGGACGCACCTTCGGTCGGAGACAGAGTGCGGAGATGCGTCCCTCTGTTGACAAACAACGTGAATACAGGCGATGATAAGTCGAAAGCCGCATCTTAGTGGTCAGAATGGACAATGGTCGAGCGTACGCTTCACTCGATAGAGGGTCGTCTCCCAGAGGTCAACAATGGATAATAGAGGATGATTGAAGGAGACAATGTCGACCGTCGTGGGAATTCCAGCAGGAAAAGGAATTATTTGATTGGCGCCCCTCCTGGATCCCGCCGAGGAACAATGGCAAGTCTTTCTCTCTCAAAACCTATCCAGAGCAGATATAATGCCTGGGGCAAAAATGCTGAACGGCAAGACATGCAGAGTCAAACTCCGTATCCGCACTTCTCACTCCTACCACTATGTCTGATCCCAGCTATCCTGCATACCCTATCCTAGCCTTCCTCGCCTCCGCACTCGTCCTCGTGCCTCTCCCCTGGCATCTCCAGGCGTGGAACGCAGGCACATGCCTCTACATGATCTGGACCTCGATATCATGCTTCAACCTCGCGCTGAACTCCGTTCTCTGGCATGACAACGCTATCAACTTCGCGCCCGTATGGTGCGATATCTGTACGTACTGACACCGTCGTCTCGAGAGCGTGGGGGGCAATAGGTTGATGTGGTCTGCTTAGCATCACGTGTAATAGTTGCTATGGCTGTCGCGCTCCCAGCTGCCTCGTTGTGTATCATGCGTCGCCTGTATAAGATCGCGTCCGTACAGATCGCTGGCATAAGCTATGCGGAGGTTCGTTTTCTTGTCAGCTGCTTCGCAAGCCTGTACTTAAACGACTGGTAGAAACGTAAAGCCGTAATGATAGACCTATCAATTGGCCTTGGGATTCCAGTCCTACAGATTGTTATGCGTAAGTATCAGATCGTCCATAGCCGTCCTGTTCTCTTGAGCTCATGTGTTACGCTTTCCAGAATACATCGTGTCTGGTGAATAAGACATTACTCACGTCAGATTGACATCTTACTAAGCAAACGCGCAGGTCATCGATTTGATATTTTCGAAGACGTCGGGTGCTTCCCGTTCACCTACAATACACCCGTTGCCTACCCTCTATCGTTGACATGGCCTTTGGTTATTGGACTGGTCACGGCTATCTACTGCGGTAAGTTGGATTTTCATTCACGCACAGTTCTGTATTGATATCATCACTATTAGTCCTTATTCTTCGCGCTTTCTTCAAGCGCAGAGTCCAGTTCAGCGAATACCTCTCGCTGAACAGCGGCCTCACGGCTAACCGATACTTCCGCCTGATGGCGTTGGCAACTGTGGAGTTATTCTGCACCGTTCCTGTCGCCGCGTACGGGCTCTACCTCAACATCGGGCTGTCGCAGATCCAGCCGTGGATCAGCTGGTCGGACACGCACTTCAACTATTCCCAGGTCGATCAATACCCTGCGATCCTCTGGCGTATGGACCGTCAGACAGTCATCGGAATGGAGATGACTCGCGCTTCACCTGTCATATGCGCCTTCATTTTCTTCGCGTTCTTTGGTTTTGCGGACGAAGCTCATCGCAACTACCGCAAGGCTTACCATGCGGTCGTCGGATTTCTGCGGCTGCCCACCTTTAAGTGGCGTCGCTCCCAGCGTTCCGGGTAAGTCTCAATGCTCAACGCCTTTTCGTCAACTGAATCTCACCTATCCCCGGGCTGTCTTACCTATTAGCTCAGAGGTCGCCGGAGTTCTTCCTGTTTTCCAGCCAATGCCCTACGCTCCCAAGCCCAGTCCGACTACATCGAGCATTGAATTGAAGTCCAGCAGGCCGGATTCTTTCGATGACGTATCTTATTGAAGAAGACATACCCATCGCAACACATATCTACGGACAAGTTTTCCCCAGCTTTATCTGTAGCATACCAGCCCCTCTTACCTTTGTATCGATATCCTGATCTGCGCTCATTTCCGAACGCACTGTTTGCGTAGGAGGTACTGTACGCTTCGCCTTCAGTAGTATTCACGTGGAGTATGTCTCTTGTTGTCTTACAGGTATTTTTTGCTGTATGTAGCTCTAAGTTCTGTCCCTATACCTTCGTAGTACTAGTATCTACACTATGCTATCGTTACCCCCTACTTCGACTTCGAGAGGCTGTAGGGAACAAATAGGTGTAAATAATGTTAGACGCTCTGCTCTGTCTTTTTGTCGCCGGGGTCTTTCCGTGCGACTACGACTTAAAGAAATTGGCGAAGTTAAGCTGTAACGTCGTATCTACTACTGGTATGACCTGTGTACGTATCAGGACATCTGCACGAATTTATTTTCTCGTTCGGTTCCAGAATATACCCCCTCATACATAATCAAGAACGACTGGATCCATCCTCAGGCTGCGCCGCCGCTTATTGCAACGAGACCATCTTGTCGAGAGTGCGGAACTCATGAACTTACTAAGGCCTGGAATACGATGTTGAGGGTCCACGTGCGAGTAGACCTTATGTAACTGACTCATGGCATCCGTGACAGACATGTATCCAAGAAATGAAATGTAACGTAGGTTTCGTGGTAAGCAGCAGCTCAACTCTGAATCGCAGTCTTAATCCACCTCCTGCAGATGTTCCAATCATTATGTACTATTCATGTAACATGCATTCAAGCTAAATCATAGGTTATGGTAGAGCTGCACGCGTGCATACTGGGTTATGCGGTCAGGCACGCAGTCTAGACGATCTACTCGCCGTATGTCCACCACGAGCGCACCGCATATGCTCTCCGTGACGGAAAACGTAACAAGATGAGCGGGAAATTTCATATCCCGAGACAAGACCAGACGGAGGTTCACGACGGAAAATCTACTGGAAATCAGGGCTGACGGAGCGCAGAACAACGGACCCTCCTCGCACGTCGAAGACAAGGAAGCACTGAACGAGAGCGGCGGACTCATTGGCAGCTACATGATTTTTGTGCTGCATCGAGCTGCACTTACCTAATATACTTCGCATCCAATGCATTCGTATTTCTCACCGCCGCGGTTACATCTTTTGACAACTCAGAGGTACGCCTTTCCTTTAATGTATACTGAATTACGCTTACTGGGTGTCGGTTCTTAACCTGATCGGCGTTGTACACATCAGTGGACGATGTTGGGGAATGTTTATGCAGGAACGGATCTGACCTGATCGACAACAAGCAGGTTCGTTCGGATATCTGCAAGGAATAAGCAGATAGACTTATCGGGGAGGGGGTCAGAAAGTTGGCCGGAAAGTCGCGAACGACGTCGCACTGTGCTCCGTCTTACTCATGCGCGCTTTCCCAAGTACATGCAGCCGCGTATTAAGGCTGAGTGGAAGATATAAAGGCGTCGTGTCCGAGTCTGAAAGGCTCTAGAGTTACCCCACTGACTTGAGGATCTCTAACGCCAGCTCCCTCTGACTTCGTTCTCTCCAGTTACACTACCTACTATGGACGCATTCATCCCGATCCCGTCTCATGCGGAGGCGCAGCTTACATCCCTCCAGAGTGGCAGTGCAGGCATGCCAAATGCACTACAGTACGCGCATAACAGCAATGGTGCTTCTCGCTTCATGTGCATAATTACCTGATTCTACGGTATGAGTCTTCATCAATGCTTCCCAGTCCTTGGTTCACTGATGAACGCTCTCAAGGAGTTGACTATTTCCTACGGAACCTCACGCGTAGCCATCCGTTGGTGACAAGAGTCAGCGACAATAATGCATAGCATAAATCCTGGATATACATAGTGGCCATAGAGGGGATAGCTGTACTACACTACGCTACAACTATGCGATAGAATATGTTATAACGCGGTTGTACCAGGGGTACATAACAGATTATAGAACCCGGCGTGATGTAGTGTCTACTCGAGTGCTACTGATACAATGGCCGTGCGGCGCCCGGCGTCGCGCTATGGTTTGGTATGGATACAAGGGGTATGAAACGCAGATGGGTATACATTCGACAGCAACATGTGCTGGAGCCAATGTAGAAACGCCATGAGGATTATACCGAGGGGCGAAAAGGGGAGCCAAAGGTAGAATAAGGAGGACGAACTGCGAATATATGTCAGTACACGCGCGAAGGAAAACGGTGGTCTTAATACGTACATGAGGACGAATAAATAGGACAATAAGTCAGAATAAATAGACCCGCTGTGTGTTATGAGCTTCAACAGCGGGAAGGATCTAGCGCTTCTACGTTAGTCCCCACCACTTGCAAGTGACGAGAAATATGAAGACATACCAATGCTAGGCGACGACACAGAAACCGCTCAAGTAACCAGACTGAGGATGATCTTCGTCGAGCGGCATATAGTCTGTTTGGTCACCAGCTTCGATCTGGGCGAGCTGTATGCTGGAGAGGGAGGCGAATTCGTCCATTTGTGATTTGGTATGGGGTTTCTGTGACTACAAATTTAAAGTATATTCAGCTTCATTCGCCTGATAGTGAGAAATTGACGTACGTGTAGTGGTAGGATAATGATTGTGTGGAGGGCTAATAATGCTGGCTAGGCTACTTAGATAGTAAGCTGGAGCTAGGCGAATGGTGCTCTGAACAGCAAAAAGAGCGATGCTGCAATTAAAGGGCGAAGAAGACGAACAAAATCAAAAGATGAGAGCTCGTCAAAGGCCCCATTTTATATCTTTCCACCGCAAGTCCACCGGCATTGTCCCCTCCATAATGGAGGGTCGAGGAGCAGGTAGTTTCTGTAAGCGCCTAAAACAATGGGTAAGCGATAAGTATTGTTCGTGATGAATAATAAGGCACCTTTTGCAAAAATAAAATTCAACAATTCCATATATAGTCAGTGTTGTATTTAGGCGCCTATGTTATTGTCTCAGCCTGAGGGATTGCATTGTGACAAACGGAATGCACAGAGAGACGAGAAATCATCGTAAACTCAGGAAATCTGCGTCATGAACATATCCTTCATTGTGGAGGTTGTATAAGCAAATCACTCTTCGTCCCTACTTATTAGTCCCCAATTTCGGCGGTATGTGAAGCGCCTGACAACGCGGGTTTCCCACGCGTCCCTTACTGCACCGTCACGTTTCGGTGGGCCCATGCATTCGATTCAATCCATCTTCTAGCTATATTCGTCGGGATACTTAGCTTCTACTCGATACTCAGCGTCTCCTGAAGGCTTGCTGTGGGCGGGGAGTAAATTAAAATGCCCAAAGCGATTGAGAAATCTCCGATTATCAGTGCCAACTACCGCTGTAGTGGTTCAACGTCGAAGTCCGTTTGATTCGGGTATGCGGCGTTCCTGATCCAGATCGAAGCGGTAATCAAAGGGGGTTTGCGGTTCGTCTTTTCATTACGCGGAGGCTGTCCGCTGACAGGCGACTCCCCCGAGGCTAACACTGTTCGTGACAGTCAAGACCACCCTGAACAGATCCTCAACATACTGACGGCGAACTTGCAATTTTAGTCACTGGCCATGCTCGCTATGGATCTATCCATAGCACAAATTGCCTCTACTTTAGTTCTAGCATGGTTCGTTTGGACCATTCTGAATGGCTTGTACAATCTCTACTGGCATCCGTTGGCAAAGTATCCGGGTCCGAAACTCGCCGCGTTCACGTTATGGTGGAAGATCTATTGCGAGCTTTTCAGCAAAGAGAATCCTGTCGATATTGTGGCTAGACTCCATGAAGTATATGGTATGTTTTTCAGCTCCGTGTTAAGTCAGACTCAGCGACTTTCGGAATGCAGGTGACATTGTGAGGATTGCTCCTAACGAGGTGTGCCCACAGTTCGCGAATGTAATATTGCTCCAAACAAAACTGATTGCGTCGTGACAGCTACATTTTTCCAATCCTTCGGCATTCCACGACATACACAATGCTCGAAACCGATGGACAAAAGATCGACTCTTGTATGACGCATTCGCAGAAGCGGAATCGTCATTTTCACTATGCGATTACCGGAAGGCCAAAGCAAGAAAGGATATCCTCTATCCCCTGTTCTCCCGTAAGTCTATTGTAGACATGCAGTACCTGGTCCAAGACTGTGTGAGTACCGCGTTATTCATGTCCTTGGTCGCGAGTTCCAACACGCCATTTAAGATAGACCAGATGTGCGCGACTATGTGCGCGCAGTATGAACAGGGAAAATCTACCAACATCCTTCGTGCATTGCGCTGCCTGTCACTGGACGCAATCATGTCCTTTTGCTTCGCGAAGTCCCTTAACACGTTGAAGGAGCCTGACTTTTGTGCGCCCGTCGAGCACTCCATGACGCTCGCTCTCCCAATGGTCACCTGGATCAAATACATTCCCTTCATAAAGACGTTCACAGTCCATTGCCCACCGGCGACGATCGAGTTTCTGCGTCCCCAAATGGCCGGTCTGACGAGCTTCCACCTCTTCGTCAAGGACCAAGTCGACGAGGTCACCAAGAACCCCGAGGCGCTTCAGAAGGCTCCACACCCTGTGATCTACCACGCGCTCCTCAGTTCGGCTCACGGCCAGAAGATATCTAATATGTCGTTACGAGATGAAGCGCTTCTCCTAGTATTCGCCGGTACAGACACCGCCAGCACTACCTTGACGGTCGGGCTCATCCATGTCCTGAATAACACCGCTGTCCACCGTAAGCTGACGGCAGAAATCATGGAGTTCTGGCCGAACCTGGAATTGAAGCCCCGTTTCGAGGACGTGGAGCGTCTGCCCTATTTGGTGAGTTCAGTTCCCCTCCTCTAGTAATGCTAAGAGGTTTACTTGACACGTTTAGGGCGCAGTCCTGAAGGAAGCTCTGCGCTTCGCAGGCGGTCCGTTATCGCCCATGACGCGCATCGTGCCCCGAGGCGGCGCCGAGATCAGCGGCAAACATATTCCTGGTGGGGTGAGTCCCGTATCGTACCGCTGGATGTCGCTCTATTCAGTTTTGCGCAGACTGTGGTAGGCATCAGCACGCGTTTCGTCCACATGAACGAATCAATATTCCGGGACGCCCATAGTTTCGATCCTGAACGCTGGCTGGGACCGGGAGCCGAGAACCTTGAGCACTGGCTTGTCGCGTTCTCACGAGGACCGAGAAGCTGCCTCGGCACGAAGTACGCATAAATGCAATTGTGCAGTAATGCATCACTAATTGTCCGTTTTCTTGCAGTTTAGCATGGTGCAAGATGTATCTCACCTTTGCGAACTTGTTCCGCCGTTTCGAACTGCAATTGGACGGAATCGGGCAAGTCACAGTTTGATCGGTCTGCTAAGCCTATCTGATCTCTTCGTCGCCTCAGTGTTGCAGATTTGCGCTTCAAGGAAGACTACCTCGCTCACCACATCGGGCGTGAGCTGCTGGTCAGGGCAACTCCACGCTCCTCATGATCAGATCCGGACATCCTTTCTTGAAACTTGTCTCAAGAAGCATCAGCGGTAGGCTTATTTCCGTTGTCGCTCAATATTTAGCTTCTCGCTGAGACTTCTGGTGAGAATATCATATTCCTCGATCTGCTTATTGAAGGTAGTTCCACGTTAAGACGCTCTCGAAACCGTCTCGTACTAATAGGCCGTCTTGCAATGCACGGACCTCTACCCCATGCTTTTCTTGCGAGCTCTCGGTGCTACAGTGGATGATACGGTGAGATGCAGCGTAGACCTCTTCGCAGAGGATCGCGATGGTTTGGAGAAGGCGTCTTCTGGCTCCTAAGTTCTGTGCAGTGGTCTTCATGTAGTCCTAGTCTCTGCATGCTTGCGTTGCCTCCGAGGAATCCGTCAAGGTGCGCACGGAGACGGATTTGAGCTGCTGCCCCGAGGAGCCTTCAAGCTTCAGCTTCAGGCTTCAGGATTGAGCAGGCACAAATAGGTACAAATCCTCGCGTCTCCGTGTGGCGTCACGGTCTTCTCACTGCGTTTGGCATTCCAACTACCTCGTGCAGTAGGGCGTTGGCCCGGTCAGTAGTGGCTCGTTAGCGAGATGTGGCGAGAGCGGAGATGTGTTGTGAAAGACAATGCCGTGCAGGTTCTGAGTTCTTCGAGGAATCGTGGTGGCCGCGGTGATCCCCGTGTTCCTGCGGTTAGTCCGCGATGCTACTGAACCACAACTTCTTCCGCTAGTACTTCAAACGAGTTTGTGTAAGAGGAAAGAGGTTAGAATTTGCACTTCTTGGGTCTTTGCATCTAGTCTGGGTCGTGGACAGTACAGAGTCTTTGTGTGTTTCTCTTTCGTCAGGAGAGCCCACGTGACTCAACGAGTGGCCATGGATGTCGGTCATCCGCGATCACACGGTATTAAACCAGCTGCTGTACCTCGCGGCGGGTTCCCATCATTCGTATTTCTCTTTCCGTCTTACTCGTTGTTTTCTTTTTCTCTTGATGTAGAAACTGCCACCGCTCCTGCTCAAGGCCCTCACACCGGTACACCAGCGAATACTGATCCTCGGCATAAGGACCCCGAACGCGCCAGAACTCCCATACAACCCAAGCTTTTCTAACCTCGTTCTCAAGCATCTGGATTGCGGGAACAAGATGTACAAGGAGATGTTACCGCTGATGACCCAAATACCCTTCGATACTTTCATGTCTACATTTCTTCCATCGGGGGAGGACCTAACAGAAGCAGAACTTCGATCCGTCGGTGACTTCAGCGGTTTGTGTACGCTGTTCTCCGAGGGGAAGATCCGTCCTAAGAGCAAAATGTACCCTGCGGTTG
Organism: Phlebia brevispora; assembly: GCA_027627325.1. Classification (NCBI taxonomy): domain Eukaryota; kingdom Fungi; phylum Basidiomycota; class Agaricomycetes; order Polyporales; family Meruliaceae; genus Phlebicolorata; species Phlebicolorata brevispora. The sequence continues at coordinate 10,709 of JANHOG010000019.1, forward strand.
TGAGTAGACATCGACCTTGACGTTCTTCATGATTAATGTCTACAATAGGCCGGTGTAATCCAGAAGGTTATCGACGTCAAGGGAGCAGACTTCATCTATCGAGATACCGCCAACACGCGTGAAACGAACGTCAACGACCGGTGCCCCGACGGCTCCATTTATACCACCGATAATCTGGCAAAGGCAACTTGGGAACTCGATCCCGAAGCGAAGGCGAAAGCTTTCGAAGAGTATGGACGTGAAAGAGGTTCATATATTGGAAAGAGGGCGTACGCCTTCGTTGAAGTCCCTTTTTCCATCAAGCGCGCAGTTTCACAATCGGCATTTCATAACGATCCAAAGTCTTTTGTACGACACAATGAACCCACGATCAATCAGATTGCCATCTGTGCGTCAGAGATCCTGCTCCGTCAACACCGGGTGTTTCTTTTTATGGTCTACATAACCCGGACCTACGCCCGAGTGATTCGCTGGGATCGTGCCGCGGTTGTCGTCTCTGAGCCCATGGATCTACAGCAAACACCACATCTCTTGCTCAACTTCATTTCTCGCCTTGTGACTACGTCCACCCGCGCCCGAGGTCACGACGAGACAGTCACTTTCGCAAGCCAGGACCAGACTGACCTGCTAGGGAGCTGTGAATTGACGAATCCGAAGGCACAGAAATTGCTTACAGATATCGTGAAAGCTAAAGAGGACTTTCCCATCCGCGCGGTCATTTGCCCACGTCTCGACCCGAAAGAAACTCCAATGACCCTTCTTATCGGAAAGCATTGCTCAGGCGCAGATTCGCCTACAGGCCATGCAACCAGAGGCTACATTGCTTTTGACACCGGTGAAGAGCGGCTCGTGTTCCTCAAAGATTCCTGGAGGCCCGATAAGAGCACTACTCCACCCGAGCTCGAGACATACAAGGTGCTCAAGGAGAAAGAGGTTCAATTTGTAGCTACCGCTCTTGGAGGCGGCGACGTCGGGGCTCCAAAGCAACAAGAAACGGTGAATCAAGACTTCTTCGGGATGCGGGTCCGACCAACCAAGCGTGTCCATCATCGCATCGTGCTCAAAGAAGTGGGTGAGCCGTTAACTGAGTATAGATCATCACTCGAAATGATTATTATCGTGTATGACGCCTTGAGGGGTGCGTTCTTTCTCAACCATTCCGAATGCTAGTTGCTTATGATGCCGACTTCGCAGGGCACAATGAGGCGTACGAGAAAGCTGGGATCTTGCATCGCGATATCAGCGTTAACAACATACTTATCAACATCGACCCTCCAAAAGACCAACGGACCGGCTTCCTCGTCGATTGGGATCTCTGCAAAAGCAAAGATTGTCTTAATAACAAGGCCACTCGTGCTGAATGCTCTGTGCGTGCTCCTCGCTGTTTTTTCATGTTCAATATTCTTACGCATCTGCAGGGTACATGGCCGTTCCTCTCTGCGCTGCTCCTGCAATATCCATGGAAGCAGCATGAGTTATCCGACGATCTCGAGTCTTTTGTCCATGTGCTGACTTGGCTGGCTGCCCGTTTCCACAGGCACCAATTCACGCCAATGGCGTGCATATGGCCATGCGTGGGGCCGAAAGCCAAAATCGATGCAGTTGATGCGAACAAGAAGAACGATGGCCTTGCCTGGTTCAAGTATCATTTCTTCGACGCGGGACATGAGGAGCCTGGTGGTTATTATGGGGGCGGGGATCAAAAGTTATATTGTATCAAAGATGGGTGTCTCAACAAGCTTCGGTTTGTGGACACATGGGGTCCACTGCCGCAACTTCTTGCGTCGTTGTATAAGGTGTTGAAAGAACATTACGATGCAACAGACTTGGAAGCTTTGGAAGGCTATGCCCACGAAGTTGGCCAACTTCAAATTCCGGAATCTCAGAAGTTGGGGTTTGAAGCTTCGGAGGAGCCAGTTGCAACGCGAGCACGCGCGCTGGAGCCTCTGGAACCAACGGACTCTTTGCTTCCAGTACCCGAGGACCTTTTCACGGAATTGACTGCCATCTCCCCTTCCCGGACCACGAAACCTCTCGAATCGAGCAATCGCGGCAATTCCATTCGTATTCTGGATCACCACCATGCATTCATGAACATATTCTCCAGGATCGCAAACACTACGGAAGATGTTAACGCGGATAAGACTGCCGACCAATTCGAGGGCCTCACAAATTACGTATATGCGGGTACGGCACAGGGTTTTGGTACTCACCGTAGCAGTAAAGGCTCTTCCAACCTGCCTTCAGATAGCGCAAGTTCTCGAAATACTAGTCCTGATGTAAGCGAAGAACACGGAGTCTCCTATAATCCGCGGTCCACCTCCTCCGACGCCAGTTCAGCGTCTCCGGGAATGGTAGGCTCTACCAACATACGAGTGACTCGTAAGTGTCAGATTTTGGTATCGAGCTCACTGAACGTATCTGACGACACGATAGGGTCTTCATCACGGCACGACAACTTTGAACATCAATTTGAACAAATATTAGAGGAAATTCCTATCGAGGGCGGTCTGAGGCTTGAAGATGCTGTTGAAGCCTCCGCAGCAGGAAGCAGTAAGGCTGGTATACCGAGCATCTCGTCTGACGCTTCGAGCGTGAACTCATTTGGTGGTGACAAAGATCCTCTACCACTGCCACCGGTGCGGATTAAGAGGAAGCACGAGGCGACTCCGTCCTTCTCTGCCGCTAGTGGGAACAAGCGACGCAATACACGTCGTCGAGGTTAATCGCGTTTGTGTAGGCGCATGATGGAAGCGTAGCTACTGTGGGCTCTTCAAGCTATCCTCCGCCGTCTTCAGATTATGCATCATACACGTATTGATATCTATATACTATACCTACTTTATTTGATTGACATGCGCTAGATCTGAATTACTTTGTACCCTGGGTGCTCCGAGAGAGACTAAATGGACATACTCAGTGTAAAGATTTATAATTCAGTCCTTCAAGAACTCTGCACTCATATTAGACAGTCGCGCAGCGACGCCGAGAAAACCATTATTCGCTGTTGTTTGAATATGAAGGTGCTTTCTTTCCTGTCCTCGCGATGCGTGGTGACCTTTTCCAGCCAGTGCGGTCGCAAGGATCACTATGATCATGGTCCTTAATTGAAGATTCAGTGCAAGCTTTCTAGTAGGTACCCACTGATGGATAAGGTGCACGAGCAGCACGTACCAGATTAGGGATATTGTACCCGATACGGAAGTCATCAAGCTTGTGAAACAAACAAAGGCAAATATTGGCATGTGCGCCCTCTTCGCGTCGCAAAGCTTCAGAGTCCTCAGCAAAGGGAAGATGCGCCCCTTGCGGGAATCATCTGCGTACTGCCTAGAGCGCGTACCCAATAAGTTTAAAAAATCCGTGTCGAGCGAAGTATCTGCCATGCTGAGCGCTTCCAGCTTCGTGGTGGTCCATGTAGACGATCGAAAGGGAACGCGCTCGATATGCATAGCCGTCACGAAGGATAAATCGAGGCCGCATAAAATGTCGCACAGGTATTGTTCGGCATCCACCAACTGCGCGTCGAAAATACGGAGGGGTTTCACCGTCGTCCTCGGCCGTGTCTCCTTCCACGTCTAAAAGCGACCAAGGCTCCGCCCACAGTGCCATTCGAAAACTTGGCAATGAACCGACACAAATGGTCCGAGGACGCATACAGGTCCCAGGTTATGACCGCGGCTTAGCGTAGAGGCATTGGAAAATGGTGGTCGACCGGCTCGGAAACGGAGCTGAGCCTTGCTCGAGATTCGGAGGCGGCTTAAAAGATAAGCATGAGGAAGACTAGTGTCCTCCTCGAGCATGCACGAGATCTCAAGTTTCGGTGATACAACCGTGCGAGAGGGCAGTAGTATTATGTCACCGAGCACATCCGGAAACTAGTCGGCTTCCTCCAATTTGAAACGTCTTAAACGGAAAGCGAAGCGAAGACGTTCATGAACTCCATTGAGTGCACGCAATATGCGGCTAACGTCGAGCACGTGATACTACGACGGACGATGGAGGTAAGGACGACAAGGGTTCCCCTCGACAGCTTGAGGGAGTGAAGTCGTGGCATCGGGATCATCCGAAAGGCGGAAGCTTTGGTCTGTTCGCTCGACCATTGGATTTTAAGTTCCTCCATCACAGATGCCGCCCGTGCTGATTCATTGGAAGACAGGATCCCGTATATCTGCGGAGTGATCTCCAATGACGCATAGCGGACGTGGATCATCTGTGATAACACAAGTCGGTAGGATCGCAAAATTTCTTCCTCTAGAGCTCCATCAGTGAAACAGATGTTCAGTGGTAGATTTCTAGAGCGAGTCAGTGAAGTTTGGACGACTTCAGGACGCGTCGGATAGATGGTCGTCCAGAGTCGAGGGCATGTCCCAATTTCGGAAATTGCCTCGCGAGGAGACGCCTCTCGCGAGGTCCTCGCGAGGTCTCGCGGAGGCCTGTGGAGCAACATTCCCACGCTCTGATTGGCTAGAAATTAGCGCCTAAGCTCTCCGCGAGCCCTCGCGAGGCCGCGCGAGAGAGGCCAAATAATCGCGCGCTATCCCTGCCCTCGCGCGGAAGATTCCGAAATTCCGACACAAGAGAAAGCAAATTGTCGCCATTGGAGGCATAGGTCCATGAGTCGAGCCATAAATACAGTGGTGGGTCCTTCTCGCGGTAAGATTTCGACGCCGGAGAGTCTAGCAAGTACGCAGCAAAAGCTTCGGCGAGGATCTCAGCGAGAAAATGCCGGGGGTTTGTGGTAGCATCAAGCTGACATCTCAAAGCTAGAACGTCTTCTTGGGGTTGCTTGATAGTTTGGTACAATGGTTACCGATGTCGGCCCTCCGTGATTCAATAGCATACTCAATGGCTTCTCGTGTCCAGTCTGACTCTGGCCGACTACGCGGTAACGAATGAGCAGGCAAGTCCTGTTGACCGGCGAGCATTAGACAATAAGCCGCAATAGCAATGCAATGTACAAAGCTTACTTACTTCTTTTCCGTCACAAGACACCTTTTGAGTTGGCTCGCGGCCGACCTTCAGAGCAACTCAAGAGCAACTTCAAGAAAAGGAAGAAAAATGCGGTGATCGGGGCCTTGACGCAGGTTGCGCGTTGGCGCGAGCCGGTCTTCGGGGTCTTCCCGCAACCCGCACTGCAGGGCACTATTAGACTTAGGTTCAAGCCTCATTTATTCACACATAAAAGTAGAAGCAATCGGAAATATATTGCAGAGATTGCACAGAGCACACCGCTCATAATGATACAGAGTAAAGTAAGTATACCGGTCTAGTTACAATTCGGAGCGCGTCGGAGGGTATCAACGAACACAGCGCCTTGCGAGTAGTTGCGAGATCGTCCCGGACCATACGCGCTAGGTACACACAAGCTATGAGGTATCCTATATAGCACAAAGAAAGCGACATCAGTATGGTGTCAGTCGAGAAACAGAAGAGAGGGCCAGGGCCTCGAGTGACAAAGACAGGACAACCTAGATCTACACAACAAGAGAGACTGAAACTGTCGTAGGTGTCAGTACAGCAGTCGACGCAGACGGTAGAGATGATGGCTGGTAACTATACGATTCGTAGAATGAGGAAAACGCGCTATGAGGCGACGAAGGGACGTCCGGCTCGTCATGCCCCTCGTGGAACCACTTGTCCTTTGGAGGAGGGCTGGGTGGGTAATCGTCTGGTAAGGTCGATATAGAAGTGCACGATTGGAAACTTGCAGAGGACTTGATGTCCTTACGTTTCATTCTACGAAGACTCATAAATAAAAAAAACGCCGCAGAAAAAAGGCAGGAACGTACCCAAATGAAGGTATTGTGGAAGTGAGCGACTTGTGTGTCTCTTGCACACGGAGCCGGAAGAGGTGAAGCCGGAACCACGCCAGGCACGCCTTGTACTCCCGCACGGCGTCCTTGCCGAAGGCGAAGAACAGGAAGAATATGTAGCTCGAGATGGGCACGAGCCACCACAAGGCGTAGAAATACCTCTGTTCAAGCGGCGGCATTTCGAGGGTTAGATACTGGCCGATCCGGGAGAAGTCCCAGTGGACGTCGGCCCAGCCTGTCCACGGACGGATGTCGAGGGTGGCCGTCCAGAGCGTCGTAGAGGTTGATGCGACGCCGATGACCATCTCGATGATGGCCATGAGCATGAGGCGGAGATAGTGAGAAGTAGAGAGACTTGAGCGCGATTCGAGATGCTTGGCGAACGTGGCGCGCCGGCGGAGGAAGTCAATTAGAGCCATGGCTGCCAACGATGTCAGCCAATGTCAACCAGGTAAAGTAGCTGTACGCACCGGCAAATATAGTAGTTACTGCGGAAAACGCCAAAGGGGGCACGCAGATCAGGAAAATGCTTGGTATGGATGTATATACCGCTGGTCTACATCCATAGCCTTCAATGATGTCAAAGCGGTGGCCTTGAACGATGTAGTCTACGGGCAAGTTAGAAGCGAGGTATCAGGAGAAAAATAAAACGCACGAATCGCCATCCACATTATGGGAAGAACGAAGCACAGGAATGCTTCAACGAACTGGCGGCGTCGCTTGTCTTCGAAAGACGTCTTGACACTATTGATCGAGGCGACTTGTCTAAGGTGAATGCATACGCACATGCAGGCGGCAGGAAGAGCCATGTTGGCTCCGATAATCATTTTTGTCGCTGGAAGATACGGTCAATGGACACACGGCACAATAACACCAAGCAACTCACTAATATCGCACCAGACGGGTACAACGATGATTGCATTGTCGCTCCATATAATGGAGTCGACGCCATAAATAACGTTAGTGACAAACAGCCAGAAAATCATGGCCAACGTAGCCACATTTCCTGCTCGCCAATGCCATGGGAGAGGAACGAGAACGAGAACAGCTGCCAGCAGGGAGACGTACGGGAATTCAGGATGTACCATGACACCTCGAAATCCGGACGAGGAAGGCAAGACAGCGCATCCTGGCCTAGATATATGAGATGAATGAATGAAGCTTGGGTAATGTTTACAAGTCTATTGAGGATTATGCGAATAGGTGGTCAATGAGGAGGGACAATGGTCGCCAACGCGTGAAAAGTTGAAGTCGCTTGTGGCCACACGAGGCGGCGCTTGTGTGATCGGCGCTTCGGGCCACAATTGTCCGCTTTGGACTTGAACCTGAACTACCATTGTCCCTTCGCTATTCTTCTAACAATGAGCTCTATTGACCTCTTCAAGTCCATGGCTAGCATGTGTACCTATCAATACTATGTGCAGCCTAGTGGTCTATGTCGGAGAGTGAACGGCGCGTACTCTGATCAGCAGTCACTGAAGTCGACGAGCGGGATGCACTCAGGTCTGGGGAGCACGGACGCGAGAGGACCTTTCTCATAGTGCGTGACAACTGTATTCACTGTGCCCAACAGTGTCTGTGCGCTTTTTTTACTTAGACGAGACGTCTTCCACACGTTTCTCTCTTGCACCACGGCAGAACTACTTGCGACGACGCTCGATTACGCATAGCACTGCTACAATACAGAACACGAGCCCCGACAGTAATGTCCGGTCGTTGGCAGAGATCATACTGTTGGCGGAATATGATGACTTCGCAACCTCTGAGATCGTCGGGGTCCCGAAAATACACGTCGACTCAATTACTTCTCTTCGCGAGACGCTTGAATTAGTGGCCGGCACGCTGGGCATACCCTCTTCTGAGACATCAATATCGTCTTGCGAAAGGTTCAGGTCTCCACAGAGTTCTGCATACGCTGATAACGAGCATAACTGTCAGCCATACAACTGCCACGGACCTAAACACTTCACGTACAAGATATTGCTCGTGTAACGTGCACAAGTTTCTGCGTAGGATCTTCAGCCGAATCCACATGGCATGCAATGCAAGCTTCGACTACGGCGGGAGGCGCAATATTGCACGTGCAGCCTAATGCGCCTTCACAAATCTAGAGTACATGTAAGCCATGGTCCCCGCGAGTCAGTGATGGGTCGCGACGCTGCGTACCTGCTGTGCGGCTGCTATCGGTTCGCATGCCGATGAACACTGCAAGAAAAGCATGTAAGTCCCTTGTTATGCGATACAAAGAGCAGGACTGACTTGTTCTGGCAGCGACACGCCTTGATCGTGTACGCAGGAACTAAGTGTTACGGCGTAGTTTTGCCATGGCCTGCCCTCAGCGACTCGGAGCCCTATATTTCCAACCAGCTACGCCTGAGATATGAATGCAGCGATTGTATTGCATGACTAACCTAAAAGTATGAGGTGACTCCATGAAATCCAGTTCGAAACCCGAAGTAACATTGCGATCTTTAAAGTCTTTTGCGAGAGTGCAAGTCCTGACGTTCAGCGTTGCACACCTGGTGGTATGAGAACAAAATTGTGAGTCTCATTGCATTGCTTAATAGGCTTGTCCTGTGCTCTTGCGTTGTTCAATGTCGCTCCCACCGCGCTGTCGAAAGACAATTAGCCTTGCTTACGTAACGGCAGGCCTATTGTCTGCATCGTTCCTTCAACAGAAGCGCTACGTACTAATCCTTTTTGTGCTGTATTCTAGCGTGTCGCCGTGTCATGCATGTCTCACGATATGCGCGTAGTAAGCCGACCCGGGTGCTCCAAAGCGCGACACTGGCAGCATTGAAGAGTGTTCCGCAAACGCCATATTGGCGCCTATTAGTAGTGTATCTCCCAAGTCTCATTATGGTTGTCGCCACATTGACTTTCGAGCGCGATTCCTTCCGCAGACTACATGCGTTCAGTGTAGTTTTCATTCAATTTCGTCAACAGTTTTGGAAATTTTATGTCGAGAATAAACTACACCTTTCTGAGTGTCGAGCTGTAGGCTCATCCCTTATCACGACGCACCATATCGCAATGATACAAACTGTCATTCGGATCCATCAGGGCATATGCCACCCTGATAGACACAGCGAACTCCTGAAAGCGCGAGTTGTGCACATGTACTACAAAAGCATGCCAAGGGTTAAGAAAAAGTGATCGTTGAGCAATCTCAAGACCATATTCAGAGACGACGGAAAGTCCATTTGTGCGGATGAGCTCAAGTAATGACGCGCTTTGTGTCCTACTCGTAGTGAGTCTCCCGCCACTCGCAGGTTACTGTGCAGAGCAATTACATACCCCATAAGCTGCCGTGCTCTCTCCTTGCGCCAGAATCGATATAGGATGCGGATACTGTTTCGATGACGGATCAGCTGCTTTAGATACGTGATACGGTGCGCGGACGTACCTGTGCCTTTTGACCGGCAAAGTCTGTCATTCCGCTTCCGGAATAAGTTGCGTCGGAGTCGAAGACTTGTGCAGACGACATGACGATACGCAGGCGTTTGTGTGCGTTTAGACTGTTCGTCGTTTAGAAATCGTCTACGGTAAGCATAACAACGCTTACTTCGCCAACATCATATTGACACATACTGCAAGTGTTCCCAGGGGATACATGGTGAGTTTCTGCACGCTGAAAGTAGGTAAGGATGACCTACATTTGCATATTATCGCAGCAAAGCCTGCAAATAACAAGTTTACCGGCATGACATTATACTAAGCATTCAGTAAGTAAGAACATGTGGGGCTCTCTACTGTGGTTTTGCTCACCGTCACTAAGGCTCCTGCCGACATCATTCTGGGGTTTGGGGGATTAACAGTCTGCGATGACCGAGAGGGATAGGCAGCTCATACTCACAGCGTGCTTGCAACTGTGCAGAACATGTAAATTACAATCGTCTGCAGATCGGGAATGGGGGCGCTGCAGGAGACAGGCAATAGCATTGGAACTAGGAAATACTCCGTGGATTCTCACTACGTACCGTGAACTGAACCTGAACTCATATATGAGGAACAATGCCATCGTAAGGTCAACCGCTACACCTAGCGCGAGCGCAGTGTTGACGGTCTGCTCAAAGGTAGTGAAATTTGTTAGAACAATCGCTTAATGAGCAAGCAAGTCATACATTGATCGCTTGTGCTTCTCCAAAAGTATTCCAGGTTGAGTGCTTGTATCTGTTGGCTATGTTCATGAGGAGTTCTGTGACACCCATAATACACTCACGATAAGGTAGCTATGGCTAAAGTAGGAGCGTTAAGATCGTATGTAACTTGGCATTGCGATACATCATACCTAATCCAAACCCTGAATATGATGTACGTTAGGTTATTATGTACAATAGAGATGCGCTCTACGTACCAGCGCGAATTGACAAGGTCGCCCCCTTCTCGCGAATGAGTATATTAGAAAACAGGAGGAACAAGATAAATTGCCATCACCTACAGGAATTGCAACAATTTTCCAATTCCTGTTGCTCACTATATACGCAATGATTATTCAACCGTGCGAACAGAGCGTCCAAGAAACTTACCGAGCCAAGTGCGATAGACATACCATCTGAACGAAATAACTCAAGGTCAGAGCAACGACTTCATTGTACAAAGGCTCACGATTGTATGAAGGAAATAAGAAGAACCTGGATGGGCATTGGGCATGGGTTTATGTAAAATCGAAGAAATGCGCACCTCAATTCCCATATATAACTGCAATAGGGATAGATTATCATGATCGGTCTCCTATATGATATCGACTGTGACACTTACTTCGACACTCCTGAAGAACACAGCAAGACTTCTTCAGAAATGTCGAGCGCAGAAAACCATAAATGGCACGTACCAAGCAATTCGAGAAATATCCAAGATGTCTTTCAACCCGACCGAGATATAGGTATGAACTACGCGTATGCAGAATATGGTCTGGGCATACTCTGCTAGCCTGAGGCGTACAATCGATGGTCAGCTGAGGTGGTCGCTATCGCCATGTCGGAATCCTTCACCATATGAATAAGACGAAAGCCTTTGTGAGAATTGGATCTTCATATTTAGTCAGGTAGGAGTACGCCTGAATAGAGAGTACACCAGAGAGCCTGTCTATGTGCGTTGATTTGCAGACATCAGAAGAGCAAAAGCTTACGCACATAACAGAAAACGGTATCACAACACCCACGACCGGCACAATGAACTGCGTAAGGGAATGCATGCCGGACGGAGAGGGCTACGCAAAGAGACCTTTGGATCAAGATGTCAAGCGGTGCGTTATATAGCAGAGTCGACAGCGCTCACCAAATCGCCAATACGACCATCTGACGCACGGGCTTGCATTGCGGTTCACGGCTTCCGCATATGTATCGTTCAGTGCCACGGACCGACTAGAAAGATCACAACTTTGCATCTTGATATTGAGTTCTATCGCCTAGAACAAACAGCGACTGATGACCATCTTCAAGTTCTCATCGTTGTTCGTCATACGAAAGTGGTTAGAATCATGGATTGTACTCACGGCGGTGACATGACCAACACATCTTCAGTGAAGTGCGGACCAGCGTCGAACCATACATTCGCGGTTGTAGTCAGTCAAATTTCCCTGTCAATGGCGCTTACCCGCTCTCTTTACACCTCCCAAGTGTCGTGCCATAATCACAGGAAGTTACAGCGTCATATATGTATGGGTGAAGGACAGATAGCGATTACTGTGGTACACGCTTGGGTGCGAAGTACCCGGCCTGAGAGTGCACTGGCACTGGCAGAGCAGTCAGGCAGTTGACGCTCATTCTAGGCTTTCTCGGGCGTCTTCATATGTCTAATTTCTCACGCTTTCATTGGCTGTTGCTTCAAGTGACCACGTCGAGCCTCGCATGACGAGTAACATGATTCTGAGATACCTATACTACATGAAGTGCTTCGGCTGTACTAGTAGACTTGGCTGGTTTTCAAGCCTGCAGGTCAGAAGGTGAATCGCTCCAGTCTGAGTACAGTTGATATTAGAATCACATCCGAGCCAACTCTTTCGATCTTGATTCTTAAGCATAGAATATTCCAACATAAATAGCAGCGTTCGTGTGTGGGGTTGGATAGCATATGGGTTGTTGGCCTAACGCTGGCGGAAGAGCTGCTCAAAGTTGGCCACAGTGGCGTTAAGGCGTTAGAGATTAGACACACTAGTCCATCGTCCCATTTCATAGGAGTCTGTCGCAGGAATCCACGTGTTGATACCATGCCGTGGTTTCATCGACTCGATGCGCAGAATAAGTCTTGAGAGCGTAATCGAGACCATGGACCACTCCAGGCTGCAATGAGAAACTGAGATTCTGTCGGGACAATAGGTAGAAGATGCGGCGTACAAGGCAACAACAAATGGATCCAAAGGCTTAAGCAATTCAGTGATTATTCCACACTCGTATGCATTGAGAAACTAGGACTCACAGGGAGCACAGCGAACAGAATCATGTTGATGAGGCGAAGTACTAGACTGATATTAGCGCAGTGGCAGAAAGAGAGCCGTGCGTACTTACAGAATACGATCTAGGACTATGTCAGGACTACTACGCTCGCTGTCGTGTACAAAGGGAACTCACAATGAAAAAGATGGCCCCATCGCGCCTGAAGTTCTTGAGGACATCAATGTGGTGACGATACGGTCTATGTAAGGAATTCGCGAGGGCGAGGACTATAGTGAGGAAGTCGAATGCACACTAGTGTCGTGCGATTAGCAAAACGAGATAATCTCTGCGCATCTCCTCTACACACCATGCAGCCCCAAGCCGCTACGACGAACTTGGGTTGTTCAATGACGAGACATGTATTCAGTACTGGTTGGTATATGGAGTTTTCTACTTGACCAAAGTTTAAGCACAGATAGATGCACCGAGAGTTGTGGGCGACTTACCGTAGTAAACAAGTATTACAAGCACAGCCATAATCAGAACAGGTGTATACGTGCATATGAGTATGCCGATAAGAATACCCATTACCCTCTTTCCGTGATCCCAGAGGCCAAAGTGATAGAAGATCATGTAGGCTACAGATAACTTTCGTTAAAAAGACAGCTCTGGGTGCCTCGTTATCTCGGGACGCTTACTGGTAGACATAATCGTGAACAGCACGGTGAATAGACATAACATGACGGCGAACTGTTTGCAACTGATGGTCAGTGTAATAATTGTGCCTGCTGAACGGGATGGGCGCACGTCTAGAGATACAGCATGAGATGGCCGATCATTCTCATAATAAAACGAACACCACATACCGTATTACTCAGATGATTTCCGAGACCTGCAAGCACTGCGCCGTGGGTTAGGAGCCTTGGAAGCAAATGCTGAAGAATGTCCAACTCACTGTACGCAACGTAAACCAGAGATATTTCGGACCCGTAGCGGACGACCACGTAGACAATCTTCGTGGTCTTACCCGTCTTGCCCTTCCGCCGCCACAAAACTTGAACCTCCTTGTCGACATTTATGAGGTGATCCCAGAGAGCGCACACCAGTGCGCACGCTAGAAGTGGACGAATAATCAGCCAAATTACTGTGTACGATGAAGCCACATTACAAACCGGCGAGATATTTCGTTGCCAGGAGGCCGTTGATAGCCCCGAGTATTTCTTCTGCAGAAGGAGGACTCGCTAATGGGATATGCATGACAGAGTCAGACCCTTGACGAAAACATATGCGCGACAACAGGTTTATATGGAATTCTCACTTATAGGATATCAAGCAATAGTTTGGCATGGGGCGCTGCCGATTGCATGTGGTCAGTATGCCTTAAGCGTCTTGTAAACCCCTTGTCGACAAGATCATCATGCATTTCCAGATTCTACGGTGTAAGAAAATGATCATATTCAGGACCAGGACCGTGGCACAGTAGTCCAGGAGACGTCACTGTCTCACCAGTATCTTCATTTTCTCGGTAGTGCGCACCTTCCGGGTGATGGGCTCCCTGCGCTCGAGCGGAAGCTGTCAAGCAAGCGTTTCAATTGCTATAATCACTCGGAAGTGTTCTAATGTCCGACTCATGATACGGGTGGGCGCGATTTGGACAAACTATGGACGAGTGTTCCGAAGATTGTTGTGGTCGGTTTGAGCCTGCGAGTCGAGGCTTGAGCGCTTGAGCGGTTATCTGATATTCTATAGCGCTTCGAGTCTGGGCGCTCCGCTCACTGAACTTGAACGTTTGAACTCTAATATGTAGTCCGCCGTTGCGTTCCTCTCACCACTAAGCTCAGTGATGCACTATCCTGTACTGTTTTCACGAAGCCTTGAAACCATTTTGTGGTGTTTACAGTGGTGAAAAATTGCCACCTTTTGGCTGTCCTGCCGAGGAAACCAACTTCTACGGCTTCGCCACTAGCAGGAGGCTAGTGAGAGGCATTACAGATCTCAAAAATCGAACTGTCCGATAACAATATTTGCAACGGCACATATCGCACGTCCAAACAATACGAACTGTCCGATCTTGTATACCGACCTTCTTATGGGTAGGCTCGATACCAATCATGATGCAGCCTAGATGTGCCAGTGTGAACATCTAATAGTAGATGCGACGCCTCGATGCATATGGCGGCCTTCGGTCACCAAATGCAGCGCTGTTCCGAGATGCCACCAAAGTACGTATTATATTCGTTGATTGTCAATGACCGATCTGAGCTGCCTCTGCTCAGTCAAGCTCTCGGTCCGTTGATCGACGACGCAGGTCGGTCCCCTCCACACGACTTCGGACCGAATTTGCGCAGGCAAGAGATATTACCGCGACGTGCCTGTTACAATACATGCTGTCATTTATGCATCTTTGTGAGTACATGATTTTCTGATTTTGGTCCTCGATGGCTTTCACAAGGTACTATGATAGTCATGGAGATGTACGCAACAGCCATATGCTGAAGAAACTGTGCAATGCAGCCCAAAGGCAGCTGCTTAGTCGGTCGTGTATAGAAGATAATGCCGCCTGTCACTTCCCGCACCTCGAACTGAAAGTAAGGTAGAATGGCCTAAATATCTCAGGAAGACGTACCGAAGTGAAAGAACATTGAAAGACCAAGAAAGCGGCTTGTACATCCTCGGTCACAGGTCAGAGTCGCAAGCACAAGCGTCGAGGCGTACATGGTACGCTACTGCGGTTTCGTCCGTGGGTGTCAACAGTGTGCCTATCGCCTCGCGGTGAAAGGTCTATCTGATCCAGTGTCGTACGCGACAGGCCTTCGATTCTTATGTCTCGCTCTCTGGAGTCCGCAAGATCTAGGGATATGGTGTTACCCACGGACAAAATACGGTCGCTACCTGCTCCTCAATGGCCTTGTGTGGCCATGAAAAACCGTATCGTCGAGCGGCAGACTACACCATTCTTGCTCCTGCGTTGAAGGCCTGCTACTGAAGATGCTGTCGAACGCGAACAAGACCTGTTAGCATATTCACCTGACGGACGGAGAGCTGCATAGCCAAAGTCAACCTCTTCCAGACGCGTCCGCCAGACTGGTCTCTCACTTCGTCATCTCCCGCTAGGCAGAAGGGATGCCTAGAGGCAGGTGCGTAGGAGAAGGCGACCCAGTCGAAGTCTTCGCCACTTAGATCGTGAACAATCGTAAGCAACGCAAAAGACATGGTAGACTCATTCTTCACCAACAAGGATAAGGACACCGATGTATCTCGTACTCACGAATCCCAACTTAGGCATGAACACGGTAATACAGCGCGCCACGAAGATCATCGCGAGGCAGAAGCCTTGAACGGAAACGGTGAATTGACTTTTGCGAGGGGTGAGGTTGGATTCAACAGGGAACGGCTTCTTGTCGTCCTTGGAAGTCCTTTGGAAGTTGTGAAGATGTGCTTCGAGTAGTTTGTCATTGAGAGAACTAGAGTGAGGGAGTTGACAGAGCCCCGGAGTGACACTGTCCGAACATGAGCGCCACTCGGTAGTACGTACAATTTCCGTTGCCTTGTGACTTGGGCCCAAAATGCATGCGAAGATGTGCATCAGCCCCGTCATTCAACTTCGATGGCTTCCTCGTTTGATAAGTGATACTCATCTCATACTATTTGATCTCACCGTAGATTGGATAGGCTCACGCCACTCGGTTTCGAAAAGCAGGAGACGGCATGTCTCACATCAATCAGGTCCTTGCGAGATCGATTATGGTCCCTATGTGTGTGTGGTGATTCGTTCGTCATCATTCGTGACCTAGCGATCCGTGCAGTAATAAGCGTACGGTACTATCGAGGAAAAGAGCATGCTGTAATGGCATTTGCATCCGGCAAGAAGAAGCTTGCCTGGAGCGATAGCGGATATTATTTGGCTCTTAAAGTTATGGTCTGCCCCAGCGAAAATGAGTTATGAAGTTGCCGAACGGCACATAAACGTGGAGCAGACCTACCTGCATCCTAGAGTCTTGCGGAACCATGGCGCATGCCCAGAGGCCTAGATAGTCAGTCGTCCTGCCGACTCACAAGGCCAAGACGGTGATATTTAGGTTCACCGATCTATCAGGAGGAGATTGAGATATGGTGTTCAACATGGCGACCATGGGAACTGTGCACTTCCTGCGATGAAAAATGGTAAAGCTTTCGTGAAGCCGGGGACCGTGATGTGTAAACTCCGCAGAGATGCGTTAGCGTGTCTCCTGGACTGATGTAACCTGTGATCTGTCTCTATCAAGGTGCACCTCTGTCAGAGAGAATTGGAAGCGTACACATACTGAAGAGGATACGGACGTCCTGTCTGGTTATTCGGAGCTGCTGGCAACATGTTGGATGCCACGGAGCTCCTTGTATCATGATGCCAAAGAAGTCATGCCTTGAGTTCCAAGATCCTTGTTATCTTGTCCCAGTAACTCTTTGGTGTTGTATTCGGTGTCGGCGAACACTGGAAGAGAGTCACTTACATGAAGTCGCAAACGCGTTCTGCGCGGTCCACAGTCACCATCAGTGCCTTGATCGATGGCGCATGACTATCGAGTTCTCCGCTTCGCGTAAAAAGTATAACCATCATCTAGCGCCCAGTACCATGAGCGGCTGATTGGGCGCGCTGGGACGTCGCGACTCTGGGTATCATGGAATCTAGGGCCTGCGTATGCATCTAGGGAGCTCGGAATGTGGCTACTAGGATGATGACTTATCAGATTGTTGTGATAGAGCTTTTCGCTCCTGTGGCTGACAGTGCCCCAGAACCACGAGCTTGCAGTTCAGTTTAACGCGTAAAGGAGTGAATTCCTCAAGTTACCCCAATCTGCAACGATGGGGACAGCTTGCCATGGTGAAGCGTGATGATTTATCTATATCGTGCATACATAAATAGGTCATATCATTATCGCAGCAAATGCAGCAAGCAGCGTCAGCTTCCGGTCTGCCACCCAATGGCATGGATCGGTGGAGTCCGACCTACAACCTGAACTTCTAGAAGAGCTGTCACAAGTTCACCGCGCTCGCCCACCGCCCCATCTCGAACGAGTCTGTAGCAGGAATCCACGTGTTGACACCGTTTCGTGCAGGCTTCAAGGACTCGACGCGAAGAATGAGCCTTGAAAGCGTGATTGAAACCATGGACCATTCCAAGCTGTGATATAATGATTGAGATTCAGATGAATAGCGCTCAGGAGTGAAACCGGCGCACAATGCAACGATGAATGGGTCCAAAGGCTTCGGAATGCATCAGCTGCGTGTACATGTGAGCTTTCGTCACTGGAAAGGACCCACCGGGAGCACGGCGAACAGAACCATGTTGATGAGCCGAAGCACTAGATGGACAGTTCAGATCAGGCGAATAATACTAGAGGCAGGGACTTACGAAACACGATCTAAGCATCAACCAGTGTCATGGGCATTGCCGCCATACGAGTAACAGAACTCACAATAAAGAATATGGCTCCATCACGTCTAAAATTCGTCAGTACGTCCAAATGATGGCGATGGGGGCGGTGAAAAGAATTCGCCAGAGCGAGGACTATTGTGCAAAAGTCGAATGCACACTGATGGGAGACCGATTAGTAGCTGCGGTAATTTATGAACTCTTCAT
Source organism: Phlebia brevispora (assembly GCA_027627325.1). Classification (NCBI taxonomy): domain Eukaryota; kingdom Fungi; phylum Basidiomycota; class Agaricomycetes; order Polyporales; family Meruliaceae; genus Phlebicolorata; species Phlebicolorata brevispora. Next base: position 28,519 of record JANHOG010000019.1, read on the forward strand.
GCACATACCATGCAGCCCCAAGCCGCTACCACGAACTTAGGCTGTTCTATCACGAGACAGGTGTTCAGAAGTGGCTGATAAATGGAATTCTCTAGAGAAGGAGCTTCAGCGACGCTGACGTGCCGTAGTAGAAGGGACCTCACGAAAATAGACTATTACTACCAGGACGGCCATAATCACGACAGGGGTGTACGTGAGCCCCAGGATGCCGATAAGGATGGCCATTGCTCTCTTTCCGTGATCCCAAAGAGCAAAGTGATAAAAGATCATGTAGGCTATGGAAGATGTTGTAAATCAATATTGGTGGTCTCATAGGCCGTAGCACTCACTGTTCGACATGACCGTAAACAACACAGTGAAGAGACATAACATCACGGCGAACTGTTGACAACTAGTAATGGTCAGTGAAACAGCCCTCTTTCTGAGGTAGAGTAAGCTAACGCCTAGAAATACTTGAGAAGATTGCCCATAGTATGTGGGTGACGTTGCCACTTACTGTAGTGTTCAAATGATTCCCCAAACCGGCAAGCACTGCGTCCAGAGTCAAACCTGGCTATAAACGGATGTTGTTGATCGCGAAAGACTTACTGTACGCGACGTAGACCAGGGATATGTCGGATCCATAGCGAACGACGGTGTACACAAACTTGGTAACCTTCGCTGTCTTACTTTGCCACAGAACGTGAATTTCCCTGTCGATGTTGATCATATGGTCCCATAGAGAGCATACCAGTGCAGCCGCTATACGCGAGAGAGTGTTACATCCAATATATGGGGAAGACTGTATGACACATACCGGCAAGGTATTTTGTGGCTAGGAGACCGTTGATGGCTCCGAATACCTCCTCCGCGGAGGGAGGACTTGCTAACGGGAGGTGCATGGCTCAGAGTCCTCGTCCTGAACCTTCCTAGAACGTGTAGTTTATAAATGTGTAAGACAGTCAGAAATATCAATCTGTAGTTTGATTCACTTTGTCCATTACATCGTACTTACCGCCTGTTCCGAGGCGTCAAGGCGATCACCATATCCTAATGACGACTTACCATTAGAGCACAGTAACTCATATCCAAATCGATAATTCAGTACGGCAGCTATCACCAGCTCCATGCTTTCCGTTCCAGCGAGTTCCGCGTACGGAATCATTTTCGAACCAAACCAACACACATTGGCGGTAGCGTTGCCATTCACACCCTGAGTCAGAGCGCAGTACGCGCGTCTTCTTTGCTCTTCGACGCATAGCCTTCGAGTCATCGAGGACGCCTCCGTGATTTTGGACCAGTGGACATGCTTAATTTTGGCCTGGCGGCCCTTCTAGTGTGAGTTGGAGTAGAGATAGGTGATAATAGTGAAGATGGACAGACGAGTGTCAGCCACGGCAGGCTGTGCTAGCGATTTCGGTGGCTTATGGATTCGATGAGAGACAAATTGGCCAATCAGGACTTGCAGACCTTGCGGTACTGTGGCAACCTATCTCCACGCGGAGGACTGTTAGATGCCGGCTTGGCTTTTAGATTCGTCGAGAGAGAGAGAGGTTTACATCTGGAAGAGTTGATGCGCGCGCATTCACACATCCGTGTCCGAGTCGGTCTTAGAGCGCCGCGCGCTTGTCGTGTGACAAATGACAAGCAACTTGTCCAGGCTCTCTTGCAACTCGTGGGTCGTGAGCTTAACTGGATGTTACCCGCCGTGTGGCGTTCAATATCGCCACATGAGACGGATATAATTTATCCCTGTCAGAATGAAGGCGCACGGTTCCGTAATATAAAGATCATGTCCAAATCCGAGCCTCAGGCTTCCGTTTCCAGCTACAGTCCAGATGGTTCCCGTCAGCATACACGTAAGATAGCCGGTGCATAAGGGATGATAATCATACTTCTGCGATGTGCGCCAAGAATGTATCTCCTGCTCTCATGACAGCTACTACTTCGCACATTCGCCTGATGGTCCACATGTCTCATATTCACCATCGTATCAGGGGTGTGTTCTCGGACATCATCTGTCTGCATAATTATCAGAATCTGACTCGAAATATGACATCCTCCCTTCCCGGCGTTTATTGGGCGCAAAAGCTGCACATCCCGGATCTATGTAGCACTAGCAATCTATAGCACAGCTTTCAAGCATGCGAATGCTTCACGACTTGGATACTGTGCTTCCTGCGAATTAAGTGGTCGCCAAAACGAATATCATTCCTTCCGTAGTACAAGAGATAACATATAGAACGATGGCATAATTGGAGCAATACAATCACTTACAGCAACAATCTCACAGCTGGATTACCTTTCAGCGTCTGTGAGCTTTGTGTTCGGGCTTTGCAGCTCCAAAGGCGTGGGACCGCTTTCCTGTAGACCCCACTTCTTGTCTACGTCGGTGTGTAGAGGCAGCGCCTTCATTGCCAGAGAAGCTAAGAAGCCTATGCCCGCAATACCAATCATCACTTGCCAGATGACTGTCAGACTTTGGGCATACGCTTCTCTGACTTGGGTCCTCAATGGCTCGTCCAATGTGCGAACGGCAGTGATAGAGGTGTAAGCAATAGCCACACCTTGTGGGAACTGTGCGGTGAAATCTGCGGGCAGGCGTTTCGTCAGCTGTGTCTGCAGGATAGTTCCGCCTATCGTTACACCCCACACCTGATTCACCCAGTGAGTCAAAAGACATGTAGAGGCCATTCATAACGTACCGACGCGAAAGAACGGCAGAAAGCGAAGAATGCAAGCGCATGAGCGTTCTCTGTCACAGGCAAAGGCGCCAGCACAGGGAAGTAAGTGGAAGCATATATCATGCCGACACCGACGCCTTCCAATGCGGCGAACCCAACACCGTGTCCTACCGGTGTGTCGTTCTTAAGTGTGGACAATGTGCCCATCGCCACAAGGAGAAGAACCCAACCGATCCAGTGTTGGGCGCGATAGGATTTCGTAGCTTGAATACTGGCGCCTGTGATCAGGATGGACGGCCCAACCGAGATGGACAGGGAAAGGACCTGGACGGCGGAGTGGATGGGGGAAGATCCTTTACAAGCTTGGTAGTACACGGAAAGATAATCTGCGAGAAAAGCAAGTCAGTTGAATTCCAAAGGGTGAACGCCGTACTCACAGATAACAGCGACATTGATTATGGGGTTAATGAACGTCTGAATATAGCTGCAGCCAAGATTAATGCAATATTTCCAGAAGCTTCTGCATACTACGTACCCGCTAAGGCTGGTTCGGTTGGACAAGAGAGCAAAAGGAACCTGTGGAAATATTGAGTGCATAATGGTGAGGGATTAGCCTCAAAAAGTGACTCACGACTGGGTCTTTGGCCCAAGTTGCTTCATATATCAAGAAGACAATTATACCGACCAAACCGAGGATCAGAGGTACGAGGACCTGAGCAGAAGACCAGGCAAATCGCACGCCGCCCCAGGTGAGTCCAATACAAGCGGAAGTCGAGGCGGCGATGATAATAAAATTTCCCCTGAATAACGAGTTAGTCTTGCGCGCATAGTGCAGTAGGCCTTCCGCACGCACACCCAATCCATTCGCAATAGCTTCTCTCGGAAGCTGCCCGGTGGCGTACGAAGCCGCAAGAAAAGTATAACCAGGACGGCGGCGAAACCGGAGATCGGCAAGTTGATATCTGGTGGGGAGTTAGCATAATCAGTAAGTAGAAGACTATCTTGTTACCCACAGAATAGCCATCGCCAATGACCGGACTCGGCTAAGGAGCCGCCGACAAGAGGCCCAATACCTGCCGCCACGGCCCATGTCCTAAGAAACGTTAAGCAGATTTTCTTTCCAATGAGGAAACACTCACAATCCAATCATCCCGTTATACAAGCCTCGCTCTCGCAAAGACACAAGGTCCGAGAGAATAATGCTCCCAATAGACAGGATACAGCCACCGCCAGCTCCCTGGATGGCTTTTCATGGTCATGAGAATGGTTATCGTTCCGTGGCGAACTATGAAACACTTACTTCTAGCTGCAATGAGCCAGTTCATGTTGCGCGCTGCACCACTCAAGGCACTGCCGAGCGCGAACAAGGCCAAGGCTACTAGCATAGTCGCTTGGCGCCCGAAGAGCTACATAGTCGAAGTCAGTTCGCGCACTGGTCCTCAAACCGGCGAGTTCTTCACCTCGGCCATGCCACCGCTAGCTGGCAGGAATGCCGTGGACGCAAGAGCATAGGAGGAGGCGACCCAGATGAAGTCTTCGCCACTTAGGTCATGGACGATAGTCGGCAGCGCAGTGGATACCGCGGACTAATTCTTCATCAGCGACTGTCAGGACACCAAAATCTCGCGTACTTACAAATTCCAACGCGGACATGAACATGGAAATACAGATCGCCACGAACACCATAGCGAAGCGGAAGCCTTTGGCAGAGCTGGAGGGTTGGCTCTCGCGAGCGCCGGAGTCAGAGTCCACAGGAGCGAGCTCCATGTCATCTTTGGAGACGGATTGAAGTTGAGAGGACGAGCTCTGCAAAGTAGTCATCGGTGAAGCTGGAGTAGGGGGAGCGGGAAGGGGGAAGTGTGCGCGGGGAGTGTGTTTAGAATGTAAACGCCAAATGAAATAATAGATATGGCTTCCGTCACCCTGTGACTACTGCAAACAAGGTGCAGGTGAAGCGCCAACAGCTTCTTGGGTGTCCTTCTATGATTCATGGACGCCACGATCCCTGCTTGCTGTGTCAGTTGTGGAAAACATCAACACTACTTGCCGCTCGAGAACATGATCCAGGATGTTGGACGGTATTCCGACAGGATGCCGGACAGGAATTCGTCAACTGCATGATGCTGCATATCGTAAGTCCTCCGCCCCGTTCCCTTGGTGGTGTGATGGCTTGACTGCCATCTGTCACGGCAGCTCTAACAGCAACACGCGCATATACGGCGGGACGGTACCTTTCTGTGAGCACCTACTTGTGATAGGAGAGGCATGCCCGCGTAAACATGCTGCAAAAGGGTGTGGTGGAGCAGTAGGCTTCTTTCTTATATGTAGGTTCGCTAACAAACCGCTCGCAATGGAAGGCATATTGACACCTGGACTCACGGCCTGCAAGTGATGGAATGCGGCTAAGAGGCTGTTCGTAGGCCGCGCTGTTGATTCCTAAGCTGAGGCAGATTTATGATGACCAGCACTTGTGGGACGGGAAAGATGGGCCATACAGATGCATCGGAAGTCCATCCAAGTTGGTGTATCAGTCGCCCGAAGGACAGTTTTGAGATGGGAAACAACTAGACTACAACCTACCGAGATGTAGACGCTGGCGGATTGGTCCGTGAGCGAATAATGGGCGTAGTACGTTGGGGCATAGCCACGAAACTCCACCTGTACGAGAGTTGGAAGACAGCAATTAACGGAGATGGGAAAAACCCGTGGCGCCAAGACTTGCCTTGTTAGCGAATTGCAGACTGATACCCACCCCAAGAATATTGTTCCTACAATTAGAGCATGCTGAGCGTGCCATACCAAGAAGCCGCCTGTCCGCTCGAAGACGCTTGTTCTCTCTGCGCTTGGCCTTCCTCCGATCAGACGAGGGGATGCACCTCATGCGACGCCTACGCCCTGGCTTCACATCTCTCGAAGCATATCTACACAACGGATCTATATGAAACTTTGGCCTGAGTAAATATAATGTGAGTCTACGAGATTACAGCCGACGTACGTGCGTGTGATAGCCCGTGATGACTTCTAAATCTCCTGTTCGCACGTTGCCCATGGATCGTGTTATAGGGGCAGCAGGTTCGTACCGCAAGACACGCCACTGCCACGATGACAACAGCATTCTCCAGAGTCATTGTGTGGCCCTTGGAGGAACGTCTGCCTGCAGAAAACCATACTGAAGGAGAGCCGATGATGTTTCCGTAGATGCTGAATGCTTGGGTCATTGTCCTAGTAGCAGCATGCACATGCCGCCCAGAGGACGCTGTCAGATCGAAGCATGCAGTGTACGTGATTGATTCGGATGCATCGATGGACCGCGATGGAGGGAAGGCGCAGGTTGGCGCATCCATAGCTCACGTGCTGTCGATTCGAACGACGGTATTCTGCATGCGGTTGAGAATATCCGTAGTCTCCAGCTGCAAGCTACAAGACGGATTTTATGTGTTGTATGGGTGATAGGAGGATTTTTTTGGATGGCGGATATCTAGAGCGTTGAAGTTTACAGCTAGATTCATAACGATACTTAGGCCTCTCAGGCTCGAGTAAAAACACACATACAGCGCAATGACAGCGGAGTTTGCGATTTGACCGTGGCCGAGAGCTGCCGAGTGATGGCTCACCGTCAACGTTCAACCCTCCCGGCGTCTGAGCCACGCTCAGCTCGAGGACCTTGCGATGGGCACCGGGCAGGCTCCTGAAACGATTCAATATCAGGATTTGTGACCAAAATAGGCTCATTGGTGCGTGTGAGCAGACTCCTTCCCGTCCCCTCCGGGCGGTATGGGGCGCAATCCTACTGAGTGTATGTAGCAGAGAATATACATTCCACATAGGCGCTTTCCAACTTACCAAATTCGAAATGCTTACATAAACTCTCAAAACCGCTTACATAAACATTTTTTTCACCTTCCTTTTTAATCGAAACAACAAGCCCCATACCGCCCTACGGGGACTGGCACAAAATATTGGTAAACAAACGGTGATCGCCGGCGGACGTCAATTGAGCTCGAATTTTACTGCCTTCAGCGTCTATGTTTTCGTAAATTCAGCAAGCCAAAGTCAATTAGTGTGGACGCGACGCGTCGTTCATCGGCTCTAATGAGCCTCAACCTCCTGGCTATTTTTTTGTACAAGCACGAGCTGAAACTGTCTGATCTCATAATAGAGATACTAACAACTCCTGAATATAAAAATCTTGCCCGTGATCTACTGGTCCATGAAGAACTCATCCTCTCGGCATTGCTCCAACATTCTGAATCATTAGCTTTAGGCTGGCTTCAAAAGAACTATGTCGACAGCCTGATTAAAGAGGTTCAAGAGCTGACACGGAAAGAGACTGGCTGGCACTTCGCAGCGGCACGAGCCAATGCAGACCAGATTGACGAGTTTCACATAGAGGAGATGGCGCAGCAAATGGGCTCAGTCGCACCATTTATTTGGTCGCTTCTTGAGTCCTTGTTGTCCGCTAACGAGAAGCCCAAGAAGAGAGGGCATTCTGATGGAAGAAAAGGCTCAGGCGAAGATGCTGCCGCAAGTGTATCTACCGCAAAGGGCGGATCTGGCTCAGTACACCCAAAGATTCACGAGAACACCGGTGCTGAGGAACATCGAAGAACAGTTGTTTCAATTGTGAGATGACAGTATCCACTTCAGTTGCGCATGGCTCATGTCCATTATTAGCGAAAGGTTTCAATATTGTCTACAATTATGTTAACGGCGAACCAACACTGCAACGCACTCGCGAGCATCATAGGCCTCTTCTGTCACGCCAATAAGACACCTGAGAAAGTCATAGAAACCCTGTCTCGTGTCGGTATCACAATTTCCCAAAATGCTATACATGAAGCCATCCGTTCACTCTCGCGAGAGTCTCAGGAGAAGATCGCAAGCTTAGGACAGACGCTCACTGTCGCATATGCGTACGATAATTTTGATGTAGACTTGAAGCACTCAGTCCCTACACTGGAGAAGTTGGGCGACACGCTGCAGCACTTGACGTCAGGATTGCTGTTCCCTATAGATCATCTTGTATCCGCCGATGAGCTCAAATGTTCCGCGTACCTGCGACAGAAGTCACGACTTGATGACACATCTGACAAGCCTTCGAGCCAGCTCAGCCCACCTCCAGACTGGAGGAATCTATTCAAGATACATCCAGAACACAATACAATTGACGGCGACACAGGAATGACAGCGCGAGACCGCTGGAATGCATGGAAGATTTTACAGATCCTTCTCTACCATGGACCGGCCTACTTTGAGGCGTTCCGGAAATCTCTCAAGGATCCTGAGACTATAGAGCCTATTCCCCTGAACCACACACCTCTCACACCAGCGCGGGCAATGGAAATCAACAACGGCACGGTAGCAGGAAACAAAGACGCTCTGAAAGCGCTCCTTGCGCAAGGCAGTGTCGGTGACCCTCACGATGTGCAGGAAGGTGGCGGGGCCGATGTCGCAGATGTGTCAGACCATGTTGTACTATTTCACGGTGATCTAGGCTCAGGAGAGAAGATACATAGTGCTCAACTGCGTGCTATACTCGAGAAAACACCCCTACACCGCCTACAATTCGCCATCTTTGTTTTCAGACTATTCCACATGAAAATGGCAGCCGTCGATGCTCTGTGGCGTATTTTCATCAAGCCAAAGTCAGCCCGAGAGGACCATAGCAGTCCAATGCGGCACGCTGCCATCCTGCGCCCGAGGGAGACCGGAATTATCTTGTCTAAACCGGGGTTTCGCAGGATGCATCAGTTGATACAACACGACTGTACCTGCCAAATTCTCGAGTGTTGGAGGGCCGCCGCAATGAAGCTTCATTCAGATGTTAGAACTCTGGATGATTACGCAGCGAAGAAGCCAACCTTTGAGCAGCTGAAGGATCTAGCCGATCACATCGCTCTCAACTATGTCGCACGTCAGTCCCATTTCGGCGATCTTCGTGAGCGACCAGAGGACCAACGTGACAAGCAGTTTGAGAATGCGCTGCTTGCCAACCAATACTATTTGCTGTATGAAGAGACGTGTTACGCAATGAATGCAGGGGATATCGGACAAGTTGAACTCACTTTTGCACCTTGGGCATGCATCTTCAAAGCCACGGGCAAGCACAAGTACGCAACTCAAGTTGTGAAGCATACAACCGATGTTCACTTCTTCTTTCCCGAGGGCCTGAAGAAGGCAGTCCGTTATTCCATGCTCGTCAATCCTACCGGAAAGCCGCACTGCTTCCGTCCAGTAGATTGGTGTGTGGAGCGCAACAACTTAGATACGAAGACAGTCCATGGCGGTGACGGATCCAATCACACAGTCGACCGCATCCTGGCAGAATCACCACTCATTGGCACTTACAAGACAATCTACGAGACAATAGAGACTAATTTCCATTTAACTCATCTTACAACACGACACGGAAACCCTGTCATGACGTCAACATTCCAAATGCTGAGCCGTTACATTCAAGAAGACTCACCGTATATTCCGAAGGCTGGTCGGGGCAGTGCTTATTCAATTCCTGATATATTTGATCAAGGGCTTCTACAATTAATGACGGGGATGGGAGCGGAGAACGAGGATGTCGCTGACGCAGAGGCGGCGGATGCGGAGGCTCATCCGGAAGAAGAAGATCTTCAGGAGGATCTGTAGAAATGATAAGTCACATAGCTCTTGTAACCGGCATGCTCGAACGCACGGTCTATCATTCGGAACCCACGCGATAAACACGGAAGACGGCATGGCCTGAGGGATTGCAGTGGGTGTGACATTCTCATCTTGAACAGAACGTGAGATTTCAACGGCGTGGTCACGCATGTAGCGGTCGTGTGTTTGTCCTGATGTAGAGTAGTAAGACTCAGTAATACTTGCGCGACGTGAAATATAGGCTGCTTACTGTTATGCCCCGTGAGGTGGCATATAGCGCACTTTCCAGGTGCCCTGCTTCGCACCTTCAAGTTTGCGCTGGCCGTGGCCGTCGTTTGGCGCGATGGAGATAAAGGTGTGGGTGCCGGTTCCGACGAGGACGCAGGCTGCACTGGCTGCTCACTGACATGTGAGGACGTGTCGGTAAAGGGGATCGTACGTAAAATAATCTCCACAATCTCGCTAGCCTCAGAATCTGCCCATTTCGTTTCCTTCTGGAGGTCCGCGACCGACTTGATCTTCCCTGCGTTGGTGCAATCGACTATGCGCTTTAAGATCTCGTTGGGTAGGACCAGGCTCGGACCGATATTAATGGACCACGCTGGAGGGAATCGTTTCTTCGTCTTGATGTCCCACCATTCATTGAGCTCGCACTTCAATTGCATGTGCACCGGCTGCGCCGTATACTTGATATCGATCCTTGAGCGCTTTGACGTCGGTGTCGGTTGCGGTAGGTCTGGCAAAGGTAGAGTACATAGCAATCGCGGACTGTGCAAGTCGCAACAGAGTCGAGAGGAGTTCATTGCACAGCGAGAGCAACCTGCAGCGTGGGAGGGATTACAGAGGTGGGAATCAGAATCTGTCAAGGCGTCAGATATGCTTGTGTGACAGTCACAGTCACACCTACCTGCTTTGTCGCTTCCTAGGAATGCACGCACCACGTTCCTTCGACATTGTAGACCCCGGATGTCTGCGTTTATAAAGTCGTCAAGCTCCATGTCAAGCTGGTCTGTCTGCTTCCTCTTCATACCATTCGATTTCTCCTGCCGCGCCTGCTCTGCATATAATAACTTTCTCGCTTCGAGTATCTCCTCCGGCAGTAAACCGCCTGGCACCTCGTCCGGATCCATGATACGATTTTCGTCTGTGCCCGGTGCGTCCTCAAGCTCTACGTCAGAGTCGCCCTCCTCCTGACCGTGCAGTTCGCCACCCTCTCGTGCTTCGTCTCGTTGGCCGTCATCTCGTTTCTTGCGTTTCCTCTTGTTCGTCTTCTCTCGCCGGCTTCTTTTCCGCGCTTCCTTTCGCTGCCTTTCAGTGTCAAAATATTTCGCTTCTACGAAGACTATGGCCGTTGCTTCAAGACTCTGATTTCTGCCACCACGGCCTAACCTTTGCCACAAGGCGCACATAGTTACACGCGCCACTCGCCACTGTATGACAAGACAGATATCGGGCAAGTCGATGCCCTTCATAAACGGTGCGTAAATAATCTGTCAATGTCTCAATGTTTGGGTACGCACCATTCCGAAAGCATCAGTTGCGCAAAGTCCCCATATCTCGCCACTCTTTAGTTTTTCCAGCACCTCAGCCTTATAAGTATTCGTCATTTCCGAATGGAACCACATGATCTTGTTACGAAGCGGAGGCGGTAAGCGTGATCGCAGATATCTGGCTGCATTGACTGAATCCGTGATGCTGTCACAGAATACCACAAATTTCGGCGGTAAGTGATCTCCGTCAGGCCAACCACCCAGACCCGGCACGAGAAACGCCAAGTCCTGAAAGCTATGCAGTGCGTGTTCAATCCGCTTGACTGCTAGATGAATATTAGGACGATCGGTCGGACGCCGAATGACCAGTAGCTTCGCTCTGTTGAGCTCTAGGACTTGCACTACATCGCGGAAGACTTGACTCGGCAGCGTCGCTGATGCCACAAGGAACGGGACGTCTGGTAGCAAATAACGCAGTGAGTGGACCTGCCGATATTCAGGCCGAAAGGTGCCCCATTGACTAATGCAGTGAGCTTCGTCGAAGACCACACTAATAAGTCTGGATCGGAAAGTCACATCCTTGAAGAGCCGTTCAAATCCACCTCCGGACTTCATCAATTGTTCGGGGCTCGTGATTATGACGCGGTGCTTTCCATCCTGTATATCCTGTTGATATTGTGAGCCCATGAACTTCGTAGTAAATATTTTACTGACCTGAAATGTAGATCCTGTGGCTGAGTCACTATCAATGGCAATAGCAGAAATCCCGGCTGCTGCCAACTCTGCCACATTCTGCTGTCCAAGCAAGTTCAAGGGAGTAATGACCAGCTGTATTCCTGATGTATTGAAGAGTAAAGGTAGCCAGAAAGACAGTGTTTTGCCAGATCCCGTTGCTGTGTTCAGGACTACATCCCCGCGCTGAAGGATTCTTTCCGCAACTTGTGCCTGCCATTGACAAGGCAACTTCCCAAATGCAAGTAGACCGCGTGCGCGTATCTCTGAAAGCGACGGACACGGTTCCTTGGACATAATTGCGGGCATTTTGGCAAGAGTCGCGTCGCTAGACGGCATTCACTCTAATTTTCGCTTGACGCGTCACAATCCAAATATTGCGTATATTCGAATATTCATGCAGGCGCTAGCAGTAAAATTCGAGCTCAATTGACGTCCGCTGGCGATCACCGTTTGTTTACCAATATTTTGTGCCAGTCCCCGTAGGGCGGTATGGGGCTTGTTGTTTCGATTAAAAAGGAAGGTGAAAAAAATGTTTATGTAAGCAGTTTCCTGAGTTATGTAAGCATTTTGGAATTTGTAAGTTACGAAGCGCCTATGTGTGCTTTCGACCACTCAGGTACTACGCCAGCGAGATTGTGCCCCATACCGCCCGGAGGGGACGGGAAGGAGTCTGGTTTGCGCCCTCATACGCACAGATCTTAAATGGATCTGGGGTTGGGGCCCATCGGCCCACAGAACTCCGCCTCAATATGCTGTGTGTGCGCTTTTACCGGACGGCGGAGGGGCCTATCGTTATGAATGTAGCTGTAATCTTATCCAACAAAAGACGCAGTGGTGCCCTCACGGCAGTTCGTTCCGAATTCGCTGCTCGTGGAAGGTACGTTACGCAACAATAGTTTTGACTCGCTGATACAACAACAAATGAGTTGTCAGAAAAATACGATATTTACGCCACCGTGCTGGTACATATGTAGCCTGCACGCACAATGTGAAGTCTCTGAGGTGCTGGCAGAGTCGCATGGTATTGCGCTCCCAAACACTCGACACGCCCTGCAAGGCTTCCAACTCGCATCATCCCCAGCAGCTGAACAAATATCTGGTTAACATTGACAGCTACCCGCAAACCGGCAGGGAGATCCTGACTACGCGCCACCGAAAAAGGACGCGGTCAGGTCTTTGCCGCTGCTCATGCACAGGTATACCACGCCCCCCGGATGCTCGTCGACAAATGCAGCCACGTCGTGGATGAAGCCTGAGATGAGTAAGAACAAGCGTCCGCGCCTTTGCCCGCTCCTGGACTAATGACGAATCCCCATCCCATCAGCCGCACCGCTCTACTGCACGCAAAGGAAATATGCACATTTCTTCC
>JANHOG010000190.1:0-22540 GCA_027627325.1 Phlebia brevispora
TGGCAAGAGCTCTATTATGAGATGTGCCTGGGGTGCGCTCTCGAGCAATACGCAAATCGCGGCCAAGCGTCGACCGCCACTAGCATCCCTATTTCTGACTGCCCTGCACAGGCCGTTGCTGCTGACGCAGTAACCACGAATGTTGGGTCAGTTGTGGAACATTGAGCTCATCGCGCACTTGTTGAAACCACCGGGTAAGTTGCGCTTGTGCTGTGTCTGTCAGTGATATTGCTAAACTACTTCGACATCTCAGAGCTACTGCGCTTGTCGAGAGGCATTGCTGAATCCTGTCCGCGAATGTCATTCATTTACCTGTGCCTTTCTTTACCTGTCTGTACCTTTCCCGCATTCAACATTTATTTTACTTGTGGTAGTAGCGGGTTTCGGAATTTTGAATTGATACTATGTATTGTTGTCACGCATATTCTGTCTGATTTGAGATATATATTATCGCAAAGCTTTTGTTCAATCTGCCATGGTCATCAACGTGTAAAAGTCGTGCTTTGCCGTCCGGTGTGCATTTCGAAATCGAGCTCCGCGATCAGCGCTAAGTTCAAACCACTTCATCTGACTCTCAATTGTCTTTCTGCATTTCAATATACTAGTTAACAGTTTAAAGTCCGATAACCGGTTTACATCTGTGTTATAGGTTTCCGAATAATAGCACGGTGAATATTTTTCAAGAAAGCAGGTATTCTGATACACATTATCTACTTCTGCTAGCCATGTATTTTCACTGTAGAGTATAGAATATGATATGTGGAACTTCAGATCATCTATGTCGAAGGTTTGGCGCTTAGATATAGCGTGATCTAATCTGCTTTGATCGACGCGGTAATCTACAGCGCTAACAATTGCAACCGCGCTTCCTCTGTTGCCTTCTACTACTCCAACAGCGACCTCCAGTCCTTCCTCTTCCTCGTATCCTGGCCGCTTTCATTTTCAGGTTCGCGCGCAGGGTATCTCACTTGAGATACTCTCCTTAGCCCAGATACCACTTGGTATTGGACTAAGGACAGATACGATCATACCACTCGGTACGGCTATTTGATCGTCGCGTTGCGTTTATCGTCGCACGTTTTGTTCCAAGGTAGATACTTTTTTAAATCACATTCAATCGCACATACAGGCTAACATGTTACGGAAGATATTTGCGTATACATACTCGAGCCAAAGTAGGCCTTTATTTTTGACCGACGAGCTCTATGGCGTCTTTGAGCACTGTGTGGCAGCGTCTGTGCGATAATCAGGGTGGCGGTAAGTTTGAACTATTGTATCGAGCACCGAACCGTCAGTCCTCAAACTACTTTAGATCCTCAAACTTGGAGAGACGCGATTGCAGCAGCCATCACAGGCGACTCCAAGTGGATCATCACTTCTTCCAACTCTTCGTTCGTTCCTGCGCCCGTTCTCGGTCCTGTTATGGTGTCCATAGAAGCGGACGGTCATTTTGGCACTGCGGATCTGGTCCATTGGCCTCAGGTGCTCCAAGAAGATACCTGTTACCCTTGGCTAGCGTGTGTTGAGCGGCACCCTCTGGTTGTGCGATATCCACGTTCCTATCTTTGGAGCACTCTCTCCAATGCGCAGATTTCACCTGTCCAGTCAACATCACTCACTGCCCTCGCTACAGTTCAACAGGATTATTTGCGGCATCTCCGTGAGATACACGATCGCATCAAGTTTACGGTGGAGAGCTTTGAACGGTTCAAAAAAACACAAAATTTGGAATTGCGGTGGTTATACATTTTCATGCGAGATGCGCTCGAACGTCTCGACTTTCCAGCGACATATCGGGACCTCATTCGACAACACGCCTGCTTTCAGAGATTTGCGTTATACGTCGACGCGTGGTTTCAGTGGCATGTCACAGTAAAGGGCACGTATCAATTCAGCCTGATAATTCCACTGCCGCGTGATAGTATGATGGGTGCATTTGTGACAGCTCCGGCGGCTGCTCAGATGTATTTCGAGCACCGTGTCCCCGTTTGGTTTTTGCGTACGCAACCGTTCTTCAAGGGAGACGAGATCGTGAAGTCAATTGTAGCCTTCTCACAACCGCCGACACACTTCTCTTTCGCCGATGCGAACGACTTACAGCTTCTGGAAAAGGAGCTTGTCGGCCGTGTTTTTGCCTCCATTGATGCCGGGGAACACCACCTAGACTGGATACATCGTCAACTTGCACGATACGTGGACTTGGAGTCGCGTCCATATCCAGAGGTGATTACTTGGCCCGACAGTCAACTTCATACTGGCATTTGTACTTCAGCACTATCTAATCTTACGGAAGTTCAATCCACAAACTCGAAGTCCGCCGATTCAACAACGACAGCGACGTCCAAGGGAAAAGGTTCTGTTGCGAAGAAAGCGACTTATAGCAATGCGAATTCTGGACCGCAATCGTCTTCAAATGCACGCTTCCAACCTTGTGAGTGCAATGAAAGATCGTCATAAAATCCACTAATTGTTTCGTAGATCCTTCACGGAATATCGTGCCGTCAGAGAAGGAAAAATATCAACCATTCTTCGACGAGTATCTAGCTCGACCCATTTCTTCTTGGCAAGACGCGTTAGCTCAGGTCAAGTTGGGGGCTTTTCTCGGTGAGGAACCTTGGAGATTCTGGCTTCCTGATCTGCGAATCCTCGTCCATACCAAACAAGACGATTGTCGCGTTCGGTACATCAAGAATTGGCTTCGCTTGCGGAACGTATGGTTCGCGCTCTTATTGGACAATTTAATCGTAGACGGTGCCATCGGTCCACTCAGAATCCCTCAGTGGCGTGATTATCTCAATACATCCGAGATAAGTGAAGCTGAGCTGACGAAGAATGGCAAGCGGCCACGGGAGCTCCGTGAAGTTTCCGCCATTTTCAAGAAAGTCTTCAAGAATGACGTTTTAAGTGTTCAAGTCCCCTCGACATGGCACTCTGTGGACATTACGACTTTCCAAGGACCTACGTTCGTTGCTCTTTGTCAGCAAATCACTTGGGAGCTTAGTGAAGTCGGATTTCAGTACGAGCTCACTCGTCTCGATCAGCACCTTCTACCAGGCGATTCCGATCTATTCGAGGGCACTCATCGTCAGGATTTGATCGCGGCGGTATTTCCGCGCTACCGCACACTCATTCCTAGTGATCTACCGGCTGCAAATGATGGACTGGCAGCGACTAAGTTGGACGAGCGCGCTGAATATTTGCAGGCATTGAAGAGGACTATATCACGATGGCCGAATGTTCCTGATCGCATTCGCACAATGACTCCTTTCAAATCTGTAAACGACGCTGGACGTTTCGCTGAGATGGAGCGCGCGCTCGTAGGGTGCTATTGTCAAATATTTTATGAAGTTGCCGGTCGTCCTCCCATGATTCTGCGCATTTTGTACAAATAATTTTCATGTACACACGTTGCTTGATACTACAGATTATCTCATGTCTCTATTCAGTGCATGCGATCTACACAATGTAGACAATTGTCGAAGCTCCTCTATTTCCTGGCATCTTGTGAGTTACCGGTGCAATTAGGCGCTTAGCGAACCTAGATATCCTTAATTGGAACATGCGGATCAAACAGGGTGACACGAAACTTGCGTCAATTAAGACTGGCCTGTCACCTTGCACACAAGGTAACACCGCTGGAATCCTGATCCTCAGTCTGCCCAAGTTCATCAGCAAAACCCGAAAGCTCTGAGTTGTCTTGGAGCATCTTTTCCGAACTATCCGAACGCACTTACGAGCTTTTGGCGTCTGAGCTCGAAAACCAGCAGCGTACCCTTCCTGAACGGTCTTGTGTGAGCTTTCCAAACCCCTGGAAGGGTTTCTGGCTGACTTACCGGCTTTCATTCGTAGCCTTCTACCCGGCGTTCGCTGCTAGGGGTCCGCCATCGGTGCTTTCGGCAAATTCCGAGCCCGTGGTAGTTTTAACTCCTCCCCGCCGCTTCATAACTCATCGTCTCTTCTCTCCCTTCACGATCACTGAGTTCAAGACTTGGCTCGCGCCATGGCACGATAGTTGTTCTCAGTGAGTGCACCGCTTTGAGTCACCTTTTTTTTCACAATCATTTCTCTGTTTGTTTAGCAGGCTCCGAGGGATCCATCATTAGAGACTAGACATCGCGTCGTTACTCGACGGCGACTTGAGCTTCAGAAAATCTATGGTACGCACGGCGGCGACGAGGTTTCGTTGGAAATTTGGTGCGTTCTCAATGCATTCTATATTATGAAATCTAACGGTGAGCCATTTCTATCCGTGGTTCTAGTGTCGAAAGGGCGCGTTGACTCGACGTTCGACGTGTCCTGACGGCTTGAGCTGTTTGACGGCGCTGAAGCATATTGTCTGAGCCACATTAATGGTGAGTAGCTCTGTATATCTTGCTGATATTTGTTTATGTAAGTGGCTTTTACAGAGCAGACTTGTTTTAGGTTGCGGCAGCTCAATTTTTATCTTAGGTGGAGGTTCAAGCATCATGTAGTTACAGGTCCGGGAGTTCTTATGGAGTTCTTAAGGCACTCTTGTATATAAATTCTTGTGCTCCTTAATCAATTCTAAGCTGACTGGTCCAAGAAAAATCTCCTGTTCTAAGAACTGCGGTTCTGAGACCACTTTTTGCACTTATGAGGGTTAAAAGACTGATTAAGACGAGCGCAAGTAAATTTGGGTTTTACTGATGTTGAAGCGCATCATTTTCACCCTAGCTAGAGGTAGCCTGCGATTACTTTAAACGAAACAGTCTGAAGACGACAAAGCAATGGCAAGCGTGAGACGAATCGGCCGAGAGTCATCTTTCCCTTCAAAGCCCTGATTAGCACCTGTACGGGTCTCCCGCGAGCAGCTCCCTGCTCTACCACGCTAGCCACCACATGACAACAAATAACGAAGAAATAATCAGTGTCACACATAGAAAACTAACGGGAAGACGTACCCATCCTCTTCCGCGGCCACCAAACCGACGGACTTTACTACGACCATTGGACCCACTAAATTCGCGGTCACCACTGCCATTGTCATCCCGCAGTTGCGGGTGATCCAACTGAACAGACCGACCCTTGCCGGACTGTCTCGGGCCTTCTTTGCGGACTCAATATCGGTGAACTCGACGTGGCCTATCCAAAGTCCTCCATGCGTCCTGATTTGCGGCTCGTGGCTCTTGCCAGCCTCCCCGTATCCGCTGAATCCCTTCTACGCCGTATCTTCGCCGAGGTCGAGAGTGCGGAAGGGTCGCCGCTGCCCAGTGCCCATCGCAATAACGAGGATCGACCGAGTCCAACATCCGATAAACTACTGTATTAGAGGCTAAGGGAAGAGCCTAGGTGGAACGCGCCGGGGGTGTCACTGTCAGCTTTGCGCGCTTCTTGGTATGCACGGCGTGCCACATCGCCATTACTTCCAGCTAGAGAACGATCACCATACAGGGCGTCGCCGGTAACGATAGCTAACGATGACCATTAGTCTGCGAGGTAACAAGCTGGGTTAACGCAGTAAGTATAGTACAATAAGCAATCTACTTTGATACTGTATTGGTTACATGTTCTTTTAATCGAGCAAACGTCTCCGAGTTGCGGCCCGTACGTATAGTACAATCATCAAACTGCCGCGTTTGCCTCGAGGGGCAAACTATCTGCGAATTCGTCTAGGGTGGCTAGTATCTCCTTGACGCGCTGTTCCGCTGCCCTCTCATCAGGGTTCTCACGAGGCGATTGCCACGCTGCTGTGACCGCATCCTGGATCTGCATCACCAGTTAGATACCATAGCGTATATGACGAAGAAAGTCTTACTTCGACAGCTAGCTCTTCAAAACGCTCCGTAACTAGAGTCTTAATCTCGGCCAAAATCTCGGCTAGTCCTGACTGCAACACTTGCGAAAGTCCTTCGTATAGCTCCTCCGATCTCGTCTTGACAAATGTATGCAATCGAGTCTAGTGAAAATGTAAGCTTCCATGCAACCTTTTCCATGAGGGACAGGGTCCTCGACAAATACTTACCCGTCGTACTGCCAGGCTTCCTGGTCCGGTGCGCCCTAAGGCCTCGATGTAGGCTGGAACCATTTTTGCCTGGATGAACGGCACAATGTTGCTAGACAGCGACACTTGTTTCGACTGCAGGATCTCATTGATTTGTCCGAGCAGCAGCTCCAATGAATCCTCCAACGCGTCTGCGCTCATGTGCATTCGTCTGAGAGTGACCGCCTGGATGGGAGTGCCCATCACGGAGCGCCGGACATCCTCAAGTACCACGTTAACAGATTTGACGGCCTTCTCTCGCAGATCCTCAAAGACTCTTGTTCTAAAGGTACGTTGCCACGATCCTAGTATCTTCTCCACAAATGGCTGGCTGAGCACGTCATTCAGATCATGCTCCCGATATTCACCATCTCGTCGGCAGACTGAAGAGAGTGTAAGGATCGAACTTCTGACAGGCAAAGGCATAACAGGGCGTACCTGCATTTAGGGTTTGCCAACGCATACGAGAAATGACCTCCAACAATATCGCCGGAGCTTCCTGAGCAGCCTGTAAAGTTGTCAATTTCTGACGATATTGCTTGACGAAATCTGGTTCACTAATTTGTGTGCATTGGTAGCATTTGTGCATAAACGCCCTGGGAACGAGGATTGCCACGTCTCCATTTTCCGCTTGATGAGGTCCATTAAAACCTAGGACTTCTTTGATGAGTCTGCTTATACAGCTAATCTGGGACACTTCGCGTGCACCTTTTCAAGACGCGGAGCAAGGAAGTCTTCGTATTTCGTTTGCTGTTGAGGGGCTCCGAGTGCATCCTCACCCTTCACACGTGTCACGGAAATTCTATGGCGATGCGTAGAATCCCATCTTGCGATCATAGCCAACTTGAGCTCCTTGTGCGTGTCGTCCGTCGTGTCATTATCGATATAGCGGGACAGCGAAGTTGCCAAGTTGTGAAGCAGATGCTTCAGTCCTTCTATACTTGCGCGGTATCGGTGATTAGCGAGTCCTAAGAGATGTCTGCGCAAGGCAGGGATCCCAGTGTCTTCTTCTGAAGTGAATATTGGCTCTCCATCCACGAGACCTATGCCTTACTAGTTAATGATTTGAACAGCTTGGCAGTTTGAAACGTACGACCTTTGAACTTAGAGAACTCCTTCGCTGATACTGATATAACTGTAGGATTCGGACCATTGTTACCTGTGCCCGAACCAGCATAAGTAGACAATCTACCAGAGAACAGTATCAACAATGCCTTTTTCCGGATCACAGCGTTCCATTTCATCTATTAACGGGTCAATGCGCTGCATCTAGAGAGTGCGGTCCATACTCACCTTGCAAATCGTGAAGCTCCCTTCGGAAGTTGTCAGCCAATATCCTGCGGGTACGCTTACCCGTGTTCATATGAACATTGTGCGCAAATAGTTGCAAGTAAAGGGCACATACCTCGCTCCTAACTTTAGCACATAGTGTAGTTCTCATTATACGCAATTTGGACAGCTTATGTTCCTTCTCTTCGACCATCGATTCCGCACTCGTTTGTGCCTCCCGTGCGACAAACGATTCCGATAATAGGTCCTGCAGCGAGGTTTCTTCTGGTGATATCATGAGGTGCTGGGAGGCACTATTCTGAGCCGCATTGGAAGGTCCATGCCTATTCGCAACTGGTTGCATTGTGGCATCAGTGCAACAGCGACAGTCATTGATAGTCTCAAACTACCTCCGACACTAGCCTTGGGTCTTTTTGATGCTTCAGCCTGCGTGTCCGTGCATTTTCTCTTTACGCCAGAGGTACTCGCTGTAGACGTCAGACTTTTATAACAAGGAACAAACAGAGAAAGATTAGACCAGTACCTTGAACCTGAGGAGCCTGACCTTGTTGGAATCTTAAAATCGCTTCGACGCATGCTAGAGTGCATGACAATATGACGTCATGATACCTGTACTGCAACTGTATAGGGACATACCTTTTTCTTTCTCGCGTGCAACCTGGAGATCACGTTTGGCGAGGTTGAGATCTTTGATATTCTGAGGTATCGTCTTCTCCTGCAACACCCTCAACTCTTCTGGTAAATTTCGACCCATGGAGCGAATAATCTCATCCGCAGAGATATCGTCAGATTTGGTGACTGCACAACACACAGCATGAGCATGGCAGTTAGCAAGTTTGAATCCTTTTCAGCAGCGGACTTGCCTAAGCATCCGAGAAAATCTGCCGTGTAACTAATAACAACACTATTTAGACTCACAGGACTTATTCAGTAGCAGAGGTGGTTGACTTACCGTCCAGCTATAACATGAGATAGGCATTCAACCAGGATCAGAAGCTCCTCCTGACTCTGCGGCACTTCATATCGACTGACCTACTGTACAAGTAATTCAATGATGGTAGGGGTGTTCTTCAACAGTGGTAAAATACTTACGACGTAAACGATTGCGGAGAGCCTTCGTCATGAGATCTACAATGAGGACGCTGTCAGTAAGCTGACAGCGATCATCTACAGAACCAGACCTTGGAATGTAGCTTCGTCACCCGGTCGGACTGCGGTTGAGACGACCATCAGATGGTCACAGGTGTCCATGTAGCTTTCTGCAATACGAGTCCGTGCTCTGTTGGCATCTCCACCTCCGGGCAGATCCACGAGCACAAGTCCAGTGGATAACAATTCAGACCGGCAATAAACATCTACCTGTGAGACGAGAGGCCATAAAGCCGCATTCTCATCTTGTAGTCCATCATCATTCCCCAATGAATCAACTTCAGAAGGCGCAAGAAACGGCCGTATATCAGCTAACAGGGTTTCAAAGTTTGGAGCATGAATGGTTCTTGTGTGCTCCTTCAATAGATCGCTGATATCTGTTAAAGTCCATTGTAAGCAAAGTACTCAATGATAGTTGTACAAACGACGGTCTTACAGTGATTGGAGTTGAGTATTGTTTCAGCCTGCATTTCAGCTACCTCCTGGGGTGTCTTTTCCTTCAGTGAGGGATATACTGTAATGAGCTACATAGAAACAGTTCATCAGTACACATGAGATGAGGTTAGGCGATCTAGTCGACCTTAGTCCATGCCGCCTGCTTCTCTGCTGGCCAGCTATTGGGATTGTCGTACTCGTCATGTAGATCATTGGTAAGTTCTTCAATCTCGCGTTTGAAGTCCGCGTACTCCAGCAAGGTAATCTCGGCGGCTACGTCGTCCCGTGTATGGGACAAAACTCTGATCGGAACGGATGTACATGCTGAGAATTCTGTTAGATATTCTGCTAGTTCTTCTGTGCGTCTAGACCGGGCGTACCTCTGTAGGCATGAGTCGGCACGACCGTACCTGTCGCCGAGTTACTTACGCTGTTACATTACATTCATTGTAACATACCTTCGAGTAGAGCGTTAAGAGCAGAAGATTTTCCCGCCCCAGTTGCTGTTGCATTGTAGTGTTGCAGAATCATATATCAGACCAGTAAGTGCTACAGCATCTGAGCGCGATATTAATGCACTGTACCTCCGCAAAAGCCAACTTGTGTCCGAGCTAGGTGCCACCTTCGGCATCTGGACAGTTCTTCTAATGAGTACACTTCGTGTCTTACAGCGCGTGATGAGACTCGCCTGTCAATGCCTCTTTCCCATTCAGCATGTCGCGTAGGACCGGCAGACCGCAGCCCGCGGATAAGGTTCTGCAACTCCTGCAAGAGGGGAAGCTGTTCTCGCCAAGCCGGAAGGGTACAAATGTCCAGCTCGGGAGCGAGCGCAGTCTCGTCATCATCCCAAATCTCCTGCTTGACGCGCGATGCAGGCTGAAATGCTGGAGCCATGCCGACAGTTACTGCTCTGTTGCAGGCGGTCGTGGTAGGAGAGTTAGTAGAAAACACGCGTGGGGGCCATCTCCTGGGCCGCGCGCATTGAATTCACGATGCACGTGACCGCACCTCGTCCGGACTCGCGGTTCGTGGGCAGACGCATGCTCTCAGTCACCTTCAGTCCTCAGTCGTCGAAGCCGCGGTTACCCACGAAGAGCACCGACGAGGGAATGCTGGACGCGTCGCGGAACGCCTTCGCCCGCTTCTCACGCTCTTCCTTGAACTTAGCAAGCATGTTCCGCAGCTCGTGGTACCCCAAGTGCATCTGGATAGGAGGAATAAGTCCTTGGAAGACTAATCTATATTCATTTCTACATACCTTACCACCGAAATGGTCTGCCAAACGACGATCTGAATCCAACACGGACAGGTAGGCGCCACAGACATCACAGACGCGAAGCTTTTGGTGTCCAGAAGCACCGGACGTATCGGTAAGTTGTTGTAACTCTCGCTATTTAGTGATTACCATCAGTACACAATCCCTGCTGTTATCGGGGGGAGCACCATACCTCCTTGTCTGCCTTCTCACTTTTCAGCGCTTCAATAGCCGCCATCTCTCTCATGGATTCGTCAACCTTCCCTTGCTCGCCTACATAGGAGACATAAATCGCTGAAGATAAGACACGTAAACACGACGTACCAAGAGCTTCAATCTTCTCTGTTCCTCCTTGGATAGCTAGCTCAATTTCTGCTATTTCACGCATCTAAAGTAGGTCATAAGATATGAGTTGCTCGCACGCACGAACAATGTTTTCGGAATCTTACAAGGTTCGTAGTCTTCGCATTCTCTTCAGGGGTCTTTTCTAGTCGTCGGTGTGCGGCACGGATCCTCCTGTCACACTCGTCCACGAACGCGAAGATATTTGACTCGTACTCCATCTGGAAACGGTTAAATATGGGATCGGAAGGGTTGGCTTCACGTGCTGCCAGAAACTCGGTCTTTAGTCTCTCCGTGTGAGACTTTGGGCATGCTCCTAAATCCATTTTCTACCGATTGAAGGACGTGGGTTCAGCACAGAGTATAACACAGACAGAGTGGTATAAACATACAGTGTTGGTGAACAGTGTGTGCGGGCATGTCCCACACAAGAAGTTACGGCAGACTTTCTCGTCTTGCCATGTCAGATTCGCGTTCGCGGTGCCCATGGCTTCCGGGCCCATCATTTGCTGGTTAATAAAATCAGTATGAGCCCGGAAGGAGTAAACATTGAACCTTACCTCCAAGAGCTTTCTCTGCATTTCTGCCAAGCGACCCATTTTGTGTGGCTGAGTCTGTGATTTGAGTGATAAAAGCGAATATGTGAGCTGCGTTCGTAGTCGTAGTACACGGTCAAGAAGAGTGCGAACTGTTGATGGATGTTTGGTCGTCCAATTATGGTCACTAAGCGCGCGACGCGCTCTCCATAACTTTTGCCAGTGCACCCTCGAGCAGCGTGCTCGGTCTCGTCATTTCACATATAGCTTGAGCGTTTGGAAGCTGCAAGATGTCTCGCCCCGAGTTGGTTGCACCCCCAGAGATTGTGAGTTTGCAGTGTTTAATATCCATACAGAGGTGCAGAAAGTAATCAAATTTGCTGTCCTGCAGTACTACGATGATTCGGAAGCCAAGAAATATACGAACAAGTGAGCCGAACATTTCTGGAGGGGATCGTATGTTCACGGAACGCACTTTTAGCACGCGTGTTCAACAAATCCAAGCGGACATGACATACCGAGCTCTTGAACTATTGAATCTACCTCCGGACGAACCTGCCTTTCTCCTAGACATAGGCTGCGGTTCTGGCTTGTCGGGCGAGATATTAGACGAGGAAGGGTACAACTGGGTTGGTGTGGACGTCGCTCCGAGCATGCTAGGTATGTCAGCAACGTCTCGCTGTACAAAGCGATGTTGACGAGCTTCCGCTGTCGAGAGGTGGCACTTGAACGGGAGGTAGAGGGCGACTTATTCCTGCATGACATCGGCCAAGGGTTCGGCTTCCGCCCTGGTAGTTTCGACGGCGCGATAAGGTGAGTACCGTCGTTCATCAGGTCGTCGCAGCATATTCTGACACCGCGAGTTTAGTATCTCAGTGATACAGTGGTTGCTCAATGCCGAAACATCACACCCAACTTCATCTCCACCACACCGCCTGACAAGATTCTTCACGACACTTCACTCGGCACTACGGAATCCTTCGCGGGCCGTGTTACAGTTCTACCCCTCTTCTGATGATCAAATTCAACTCATTACCTCAATTGCGCAGAAAGCCGGTTTCGGTGGTGGTATCGTCGTGGACTACCCCAACTCTAAAAAGGCGAGGAAAGTCTTTCTTTGTCTGTTTGTCGGCAGCGGGGGACAGCAAGTTCCCAAAGGCCTGGATGGTGAAGAGATGGAAGACGAGGAAACGGCGCGCTTTGAGAAGAGGCGAGAGAAGCTGCGCAGAAAAGAGAAGGACGGGAAACGCAAAAATATCAAGGACCGAGACTGGATCCTGCGGAAAAAAGAGGTGTGTCACACTATTGGCCTGTCTGTAAGATAGTCGTCCTAACGCAACTTGTAGCTCTACCGCCAAAGAGGCAAAGAGAGCGTGCCTCGGGACTCAAAATATACGGGTCGCAAGCGGAAGGCTGTATTTTAGATTCATGCGCTGTAATCATGAATATCTGGTATATTACGCATGCAATACACTACTTTTCGGCAGTTCTATCGATGATGGAGGCTGTGTAGACGTGCAACCGCTTCACGGGCGGTGCTTCGAATGAACAGCCCTTGAAGCGCGGCCATGCTAACGCGGCGTCCTCCTTCCACGTCCTTCCTCACTTGCTCCTCGATGCGTTTCCCCAGATCTTCCAACTCGCTTTCGCTCACTTCTTCCCACGCTTGACCCTCACCTTCAATGCGACCATAGAACTGGGTAAAGAGCTTCTTGGCTTGTTCTGGAGTGGCGTCGTCGATCAAGACAGGAAGATCAACACGACCAGGTCGTATGAGTGCAGGATCGAGCCGTTCGAGATGGTTAGTAGTCATGAAGATGATACGTTCTTCACCGGAGGCAACACCATCGAGCGCATTCAAGAATCCAGAAAACGTCACAGAAGATTGATAACTGTCGAATAGAGTGATGAATTCTGTAGCATAACGGTTATGATAAAATGGACATACCCATCTTCTGTCGTCTGCACACGCTTGTTGAAGGCAGCATCAATGTCTTCGATCAGGACGAAACTTCGTTCTGGCGCGTTTGAGAGGAGATGTATAAGCTTGTCGTCAGCAAGCCCACGCTCCGATAGGTTGAGCAAGCAGATGTCATAGCCCAGCGACCCTGCTAGAGCTTGAATGAATGACGATTTCCCAGACCCAGGTGGACCGTATAGTAGGTATCCTCGGCGATATGGTATACCTGAACACTACATGTAATTCATCCTCGGAAAAATGCGTAGCAGTACCTTACCTCTGTCTGCGTACCATTGACGGCGATTCAGGAATGCTTTGATGTCCTGGTCTATTTTCTCAGCGACGCCTTCCTGTAGAACAACGCTTTTTAGCGGTCGCTTTCTCCTTGGAAGCCCGAACGGTTTCCATTCAATCCCCCAGGGTGTGTGTATGACCAATCTTCCCTCGTGGCCCTTCATTGCCATGTCTCTAGCTTCAGAGAGCAACTGAGGAAAAACAACCCTGTCTCGCGACAATGTCGTCAATGTGACAGTTTCCCAAGGTATTCCAGACATAAGCTGTTGTGAACGCGTTTCCCGCTCGCGCTTTACCTACGCCGGATTCCTCTTAGCACATGCCAGACTCGTTTCATGCGCACGGACAACACACCTGTATCCAGGAACCCCGATAGCGTATGAGATGATTTCCGGGACCCGCAATGAGCTTGAAGAACACCGAGGAACTTCCGTTCTTGTGTTGTTCATACTTCGTCTGCACACTCATCTGATGGCTCTTCGTCCACGCGCTCAGGATCCCTCTGTTGGCAGCTTGCTGTTGTGACATCCATGCCAGGAACCAGTCGTAAGATGGGTCTTTGTTGCTGATCTCAAGAGAAACAAGCATTCTTCGCCGGAGGGCTACCGACGATACCATCAGCGCTTGCCTTAGAACTGTTAGACCGACCCCGACTCCCTGTGCCTCTTCTTCAGAGCCGTTCTGATTTCTTATGGTCATCCACGCACCATGAGGCCGAAACCCGCCTGGAAGTAAGGACTAACTATCATGAGCGTTCAGTCAAGGGACGTAAAATTGACCACATTAAATACTCACTTGTCGTTCAAGAAAGATGTAAGCCATGAGGCCTTCCCGTCTACTGGGCCAGACACTGTGGTTTGTGCAATGGCACTAGGGTCCGAAGGAACGGGTGGAGTTGGTATATCGTGAGCTTTTACGTGTTCCCCGACTCCAGCACTAGTTCCTGGTGCGTCCGACACCATCCTGAAGCACTTTTCCGGTGGCTCAGGTGCGCTCAGGACTTCTCCGCTAGAGTAAACTCTGTCCAGACGATAGCCTGGCCAAGGTCGTAGAGAGACGATGCGGGACGCAGCTAGGTGAGAGCAAAGTGGAAGCGTCGGAGCGCCCGAACGCGTCCACCCAACGCGCTCGGAAGCATGACGCGAGGCCCGACGCAACTCAGTTCACGACATTCAACATGACTTGAAATCAAACATGCTCTCTGCCTCATTGCGCTCTTACCTGATTGTCAATTCAAACGGCTGTCTCAAATGGGGATTTCTTATTGTCTCATCGTGCATTCAGAGTTGAACGTGTAGCAAATTCACGAGTTCACGAGAACCCACTGATGATTTTAGTCTCGAGGGTGAGAGTCACTCAAGGCGAGGTAGCACAAATATGATTTGCAAGCTCGGGTCTCAACCTACCTCTTCACTTTTCCGAACCCCATACTGATTGCTGGTCTTCAAGCATGCTTATCCCTAGGCCGAGGTTGCGCGCGCGAGTCCTCTCCACGGACTCAAAGTATTCGCTCCTGAATCAGATGCGCCTACAGAAGGAGCGACAACTGTTTGATAACTTTACGGTGAGCATAGCATAACCTTCTAACATAGCATTATCCTAATACGGATGAACAGAGCATGATGAGATCGTTAGTGAAGTCGCATATTGACCTACATAAACCCCTGCGGGAGCAGAAGGAACACATTGCGAAACTTGTAGGCGGATTAGCTTCATGTTTATGCTGACCGTACCCACTCAAGATACAATAGGTCACTGAGAAATTCCCGCGGATTAGAGAATATGAAGAGCAGTGGCCGATCGACGTTCACTTACGGGTATACCTCACGAACTCCGCGATCCTGACACGAGAGAAATGCAATGCATTCTTCTCTGGATCCCCTCGATGCGGGCGTCGTCGTATGGTAAGATTCACCGAACTTATCGTTTGAGATGTCTATGATCTGACACTTCCTAGGCTGGATCACCGTCTGTTCGTCGTAGCAGATCAACAAGCCTACCTGCCAGCGCATGTCACAGGAATACTGCGGTGAACAGGCTGGTGCGTTCTATTTCTCCCAGTTGACTAGAAGATGGTATCAACGCAGCTTCTTAGGGCTCACGTTCTCCCAGCATTGCTCATCCTATATCGTGTCCAGTGTCGAACTTTCTGCTCTCGCTCAAGCCTGCTCAGCCTGGTCTGGTAGAGGTATTCAAAATCCCTCGGCATAGTCAACGCAGAGACGCTCGATGGTTTTGCGCTCCTCTTATGCAGAGAATCATGGCAGGCCGAGCTCGTCCACGAGGGCAAGCTGACCTGGCTGCAGAGTGCGCTGATCTCTGTGGCCTTGCACAAGTACGTGAAGACCACTCGTACCAGAACTGTCACAGTATCAGACGAGGACTTCTCATCCACGAATGCCGTCCATAACTTCCTGATGAACATCATCCCGCCGTTGCCTCATCTGATCCCACGTTTCTCAAAACTGGGTATAGTCGATGAGACAACGTTGCGTGCTGCTGCACGTCTGGAGGGTCGTGACGTGAGACTGAAGCGGCTGGCTGCGCAGCGTGTGTTGACCCCATTAGAGGCACATCTCATTGGCGAGGCTATGGCGGAACTTGCCAAAGGAGAACCAACAACTTGGTCTAAAGTATGTTAATCTCGCTGTGTGCTCAGACAGGCATTCCTCCAATGGTTCAAATTGTATAGTAAAGGTTTAGCATGACTAGACAAAAATGCGATCCAGTAGCCCATATTGATTCGAGCGTTGTCAGCCGAAATTAGCTTGACCTCCAGGGATAAAAGGCATTCTTTGTCCGGCGCCGGCAGCGCGAGACGAAGAGCGAGAACTGAGATCAGTATTCGTGCGCATCAGCCTAGCATGACCTGGTCCAGGGGCCGGGGCAGGAGTAGAGAAACGTTGATGTCCTGAAGGCGTCGAGGGTATGAAGCGTTGTGTTGGCAATGCGGCTGCCGTCGGCAAGAACCGATTCGACTGAAGAGACTGGTCAGCGTAGGATTCATTCATCGAGGTAGACTCCACTAGGTGTCGGGATATAGAAGGTGCGCTTTCGGGGATTCCCACCGGGGTAGGCGGCGGGCGGAAGGAACCAGACTGGCGAGGATGGCGGGCAGCTGGTTGCTGTATTGCCGTAGGCATCATTCTAGGTCCGTTCGGAACGTTGACCGTTCGTCGTACGGGGTGAGGGGGCGCAGCAGGTCGGAAACCTTGTTGCATGGACCTATCATTCAGGAGGGCCGTAGGAGGAGGAGCCATTGTGGATGTATGCGCCTTTTCGTGAGGCTGATCATTAACTTCAAGCTGACGACGCGATGTCCCTTGGCGCATAGGCACAGATTGAGCATGTGACAGTGGCAGCGGGGTTGCGCGTATCTTCTGCGCCGTAGGAGATACATATGCATAGCGCCTGTAATGTAGTGGCTCTGAGTAAGTGCACGATCATGCTTAATGTGCGGTATGACAATGTACTCGAGAGCGAATCTGCGCGATCCTGGATGGTTTGCTTGCGCGTATTCGTCGTCCGTTTGTACATCAGCTGCCTGATTTTTTCTATGAGTGAAACTTGGCTGCTGATGGGATGGAGGAAGGGTGAGCCTGTCGGGTCCGAGCGGTGTCATTACAGAACGAGGGCTAGAATTCGTCCTTGCGCCGTTAGCATGTCTATGATATGAATCAGAAGAGGAGAAAAGGTAAAGCGAAGGTAAGAAACAAGCCTGTGTATGTCCACCATTGGTCGTTTTCCATGAGCGTTCGTCACGCTAGAAGGCTCAACAGCATATTGTCGAAGCTGCTCGTTCTCTGCGCGCAAGTCTTCTACAATTCTATACTGTGGTGAAGGGGATATCGTACGATTAGGAAACAGAGATCACCTCTTAAGTTCCTTGTTCTCAGCGGCGTCATTCTTCATCCGATCAACCAACGCACGATGTTGCCCGTACTTGCGTTTGTAATACCGGACTTGTGAGGAAAGGGTCTCGAATTGGAACTAACGGTCTTCAGTAAATGTGAAATCTTTATCGAAGGTTAAGGACAAACTCGTGTTGCAAAAGCGACCGAGTCGAACGCCTGTGGAACGGACGCGAACCAATGAGACATGGGTGCTTCCATCTATAGTTGAGAAGATCAGGCAAAGTTGGGTTGAAGGTTTCATTAAACAGACTTCGCGCTGCAAAGGTGCCACTTGCACGTCTTGCGCCCCGCATTTAGCACAGGTTCTGTTTGGCTCTGACAAGGGTCCAGTTGTATAGCATACAACAAACACCACAAGGGGAAATCTCACTGAGATGGTTGTTACAGACAACGTGCCCGCATTCCGTAATCCAGAAAGGCACGCTTGGGGGACCTCCAGTGTCTGGAAGGAACGGCTGGTGGCAACGCGTGCAAGCCACGAACTCCCAGAAGTCGAATTCCAGTTCATCCGTGTGGTTCTGTATATTCGACATAAAGAAGTTGTAGCAACCCTGCTAGGTCAGCTTTGATGAAGAAGGAAATATGTCTCTACGAGTCTATTCAGCTGAAGCTTTAGAGTCGAGCAGCGGTAGAAGGTGGTCGTCGCGGTTGCGTTCAAACTGCAGCAATTTCTGTCGCTGCTCGCCCTTCAAGCGGTGGCGCGCTCGTGACCGTGTGTCCATGTCCGATCCAGGCTCCGCGTGCGCGTTCAAGGCGCTCAACTTCAAGTAGTGCCCATTCACCGCCTCCTCCACACATACTAATAGGACGGTGTAACGTCTCTTTCCGTTAATGAACCCCCTAGAGTACCTCTGTGGTAAGCATTTACTAGCGAAAAACGCGTAAATATTCATCCAGTTGCGCAGGTACCATTCGGAATCACCCAACGTCTGCGGGTCTCCGTTCCATTGTACTGAACTAATTCCTGTCACAAAGTCAACGCTGCCAGTATAATACCAGAATGGAGAGAATACGAAAACGGTTAATTCAGGAGCAAGCCGACCAATTCCAAGGAATCGGTGGTTCTGTACTCACATCTCCCTCAACTCCTGTGGTCCCAGCGCTGTTGTGCTCCGCATCTAGCTCGCGTCGCCGAAGCGGCTCTCCTCACATTGTCTCGTCTAAAGATTGGAAAATAGACGACCTTCTTTCTCAGGGTTCGAATTTCAAGGAGGTCAAGCGCGTCTCCGCTCTCTCCGAAGAGGAAATGCTTCGCGTTATTGAGGAGCACGAATCGTCGGGCGAGCCTCTCATTGTGGAGAACTGGCATTTGCATCCAAAGTGGCCTGAGGAAATGTTTAGTGCTGGCTGGCTGTTGGATAGGATAGGTCGCGACAGTGAGTATGGCCGCCGCTATACTGTGGCAAAGCAGTAACCGTTTTCATGCCCCTTAGCTTGGCGGATACGCAACGTACGAGATCGCACAGATATAGACATGACAGTCGAAGATTTCATCCGTCACTCTCAGACTACCACCGTGTGTGACGGGACCAGTAAGTACGACGGTCCCCAGGCTGCAATTAGACTCAATGCACTACAGGGGTGCTTTATGGCAAGGATGCACCATGCCCCGAAGAATGGAAGCAATGGATTTACTCCGCCGAAGTTCTACCTTCTTCTGTGTGTCCTAATGGGCCCGACAATCTTTTGACAAACTTGACAGCGTCGGTAAGTGCTCAATCCGTCCTAGAGGGGTGAGTTGTTGATCTGTATAGTGTAGGAGGCTGTGGAGTCGCTCATGTGCTACTTGGGTGCGGGCGACACCTTAACACCTTGTCACAAGGATTTGTGTGCATCGTCAGGACACAACTTGATGTGCTACACAGAAAACGGAGGCTCTTCTTTCTGGTTCATGACCGCATCCGGTGACGCTCCCAAAGCGGACGCATACTTCCAGACGGAGATAGGCCTTGCGCTGGACTGGGAAGCTCATACCGCTAGCGTAGAAGAATTCGCTAACGCTAACTTTCCCGTCTACATTGCGGAGCAGAAGTTAGGAGATCTAGTCCTGGTGCCTCCCCGGAGTTGTCACCAGGTAATTAATCATAGCGGTCTCACAATCAAGACAGCGTGGTCGCGGATGACGATCCGCGGCTTGGGAGCTGCACTTCATCACGAATTGCCTATCTATCGGAGGTAAGGACGTCCCTCTTCCAATGTTATGTTCATGCTGATCGTCGTGCCACCGAACATTTTCAGAGTATGCAGGGAGGAACAATATCGCGTCAAATATATTATCTACCGCTCGCTTCTTCGGGCAACCGAGGACATGAAGGCGGCAGCCGCAACTCCCGGGTCAAGTCTCATCAAAAGCCCCCGTCGACAACAACAAGCCAAGTCCATGCGCGATTTAATTGAGCTGATGGACTATATTATCTATGATGAATTCACCCCTGGTCACAAGTCGCTACCGACCATCCTGTCCGCCGGCCAAGGAACCAGTAGTCCGTCACGGAGCTCCAGACCTCGGAGAGAATCAATGTCAGAACGGCAAGTAAAGACGTTGATCACGGGTGACTCTGTGAATAGCCCGGAGAAGCTTTGTAATTTTGCCTGCGACTTCTGCGGCGCAGACATCTTCCATGGCTTCTTTGAATGCAACGACTGCGTCCTAGAGCGAGAAGATGGCGCGACAGGCGATCGTCCAGACAATATTGAGGTTTCCCCTGACGCTCTGGGAAATGGCCTTATACTTTGTCCGGGGTGTTACGCGGAAGGCCGAACGTGTACATGTGGCGTCATGCACGCCGCGCAGTGTCGTCCCTTTGCCGTATTATTGGACACCCGGAATAAAGCAGCCGACGTGCTCAAGTCGGTTTCTGCCAGCTCAGGTAGAAGGGATCCATGCCAAGACACACTCTCTGAAGAGTAAGTCTTCTATCTGAGATTGGGGCATGATACTGATGTTCATACACAGGGATATCAAGAATTCGAACGAGATTCAAATGTTCCATGCAGGCTGCGAGCTACTCGCAATGCGAGAAAACGCGGGAATAAAGGTTCTTATGGCGCAATCTCTTCGAGGATAACGAACTAACAGGTTTGCCTAGGTAAACACGACGCGAACCTGCAGCACATCCGGGAAACCTTCTCATGAAGTACCTTACATGCACGCTTTATACTGTGATCCATGCCACAGATCTATGTGCTTCAGCAGGATCTGTAATGTTGGCATTCATTCGGCGGATGCGTTGCTGAGCTACATTGCAGGCAAACAGGAATGGCACGTAAGGCACACGGGTGCCCAGAAAGAGTTCAGACAAGGAGTGTTGACCGTGCAGAACGCTGAACGTTCGGGGGCAATAACGATATATCGGGATCGGCTCGTGATAGCGGCTAGACAGTATAGGGTCTGTCGACCGATGTATCGTGAATGCGTCAAGCTCGGCTGGTACGACCAGGAAGAAGACTTGGAGGCCGACCGCCCTGACTCTGAAACCGTGAGTTTGTCCTCACTTCGTCATATTCTGCTCGAGATTCAATTCGCAAAAACAGTCTTCAGACCCTCTAGAGATCAATCCCTCAGTCCCTGACAACTCTGCAATAGACGTTGTGCAGGACGAACAGATACCGAGCATCGGCGATGCCGAGCGGTCAATATCAAGAGCTTCCGAGAGTCCCGTCACACGAGGTCGTCTGTCTTCAGGGGCTCAAAGTGGCTCACATATATTATATACACCCTCCGCGAAGTCTGTGGCAAAGTCGGAAGATGAAAGCTCTGAAGAATCCGCGCTCACGCCTATATCTAGCCCCGCGGCCAGTCGCGCGGCTTCCCCCGCTCCTTCCAGGAGAAGGAGACTGCAAGTCTATGTCCTACTTCCGCCGCGCGGTAAACAAAACCAGTTGAAGCGCCCACCGATCAGAATCACCAGATATACAGATAGTGAGGGGACGCAAGAGGAGGAAACTGCCCGAAGACCAACTTCATAGGACCTTCAATATAGTGAGTTTCATTTCCACTTCCGCATAGGTGATTCAACAAGCTAATCCGCCTTCCAGGACACAGATGGCCTGGCTGACGAACGACTGAGAGCAGACTACAGTTCCAGTCTGGTCGAGGTCATTAACGCTGGGAACACAGCCAACCACCGCTCATATCTCGCGCAGAAGCAGCGATCTTCGCCCAAGAAGAAGTCTGCTCGTCCGCGTGAAGAAGTGGATCTTGTCAATGTCTCTAATAGTGAAGACGATCGACCTATCGGAAGTCCCCCTGTCAAGCGAACGTACGGTAAACGTACACTCGAATCCTTGCCACTGTTCTCTCGTGTCCCTCCCCCAGAAGATCCTATCCCGGATGCAGTCCGTATGACTGAGAGGACACCGCGCGATGAGCCTATAGGAATACAAGACCCTTCTGGCCGTTCTATTCGTCGAGTCGGCCCTCCTGGTCATAAGCGAACTCGGAAGTCCCAAACGATGGGTAATCCTGCGACAAAAGCTCCGGCTGTGATTCCTGTTCCGCTTGCGACGAAAGTAGTGGCAACGATAGACAATACTTCTCGGACAGATGGCGCGTTAGTATCGCAAACGGATGCCGCCGCTATCGGCAACAGCACTCGCCCGAAGGGTGCCATGACTGCGGTGCATGAAGCGTCCACAAGTCCTTCAACTCGCCCGCCTGCAGTTCCTACGAAGACCCAAGAACGAATGCGTGGAGCTCGGGGATCAACCAGCGCGTCATTCGCTCGGTCGCTTTCGAAGAGTGCGTCAGGAAAAGTATCCCCCAGGTCAACCCCCAGGGCAGAAGTACTTTCCTTCTGCAACTAAGGTGTCGACTTCCCATAAGCCTTCTGACGCGCCTGCACTCACCCAATTGGAGGTGAGCGAAATACAGAAGACTATTCAGCAGCTCGTGGATCGGGTAGTTTCTTTGGAACGGGAACTTGTCCTCAAGGATACGGCCATAAATGCGCTGAGAAGGGACCTGGAGAATCAGCAGAAAGATCGTCAGGATCTCTTAGCAGCTGTAACAGGTATCCCACAAGTCGTGACAGACAGTGTTCAGGAACTTCTACCAGGGTTGAAAGACTCCCTGAAGGAGGAGATATATCAACGCGTTCTCTGTCAGATCACTCCCCCCGGATGTGCGTCCAACATGTCAACTGGCCCTGCCCTTTGGCGATCTCCCCCAGAGCCTTGGAGACAACCTCCAGGAAACAAGGTAAGCTTTACTAGTATCATTCACTCAAATGCTCATCTATATGGCTAACTCTCAATAGCAGCCCGATTGGGGCAATCAAGCTCATGATCGCGATCGCGTCAACACAGGTCGAAGGATCCTCCAGAATGCTGATTCGTATAGGGCTCCCGCCATGCGCAATGACG